>JBAMJV010005552.1:22500-70820 GCA_037951105.1 Echinarachnius parma
CACAATAGGTATTTATAGACGCTCTCTCGGAAATCGTGATTATGTCCACACACAATGCGAAACTATGATATGGCTAATTTTAGGTTTTCAAGAGGCTTTTGTTTCCAAACCCCCGGGCGCCCTAGTTTCCTCTGTCGCGTTTTTTTTTTTTGTTCTGTGCTAATTTTAAGCTACCAGAGAATCCTTGACAAAATACCTCGCGGTGTAGAAACGCATCATTCTAGGTGAGAGGTGCCGAAGATGTTGACAATGGACATAGTTATAGGCGCATGCGAGAGCAAGGGGATGCAGCCCCAATTCTCCCCCCCCCCCCCCCCCACATGCCCCTCTCCCAGTTTTGATAACGGCATTATTATGCGGGGAAAAGGCACCTTATATTTGTGCAAAGTCGTCATATTCGGGCAAGCTCATTTCAAAATTCCGGCAAAGACATCATGTCATATTCGAGCAAAGTCATGTCATTTGGGGGCAAAAATCATCAAATTCGTATCTTCTGTGATTGTGCTCATTTGACTATGGAAGTGATTGGAAGGGGAACAGTACGTTGCAAAATATAAACTATACAGTATATCAGATTGAGGGGCTTTTACCCTGGTGGAGCTAACTGGGGAAATAAGGGTCACTTTCCCTGTCTGATGCACGCTGCCCCTTCCATGCACATTAACGTCCTTACTATCTCACTGCACCTTTCATATTTGTTTGTTTTATTATAAAGAAATACATAGCCCAATATCATTCCAATTAAAAACAGACACTTTCACCGTCCTCCCCGCCCCCCTGCATGGTTTGTTCGCCCCCCCCCCCTTTGTCCCATCTCCCCTCATCCCTACCCCCTGTCTCGCTTGACCCTAGCTACACCATGCACTAGCGGTATTAACATAGTTGGTTCAGATCCAAGGTAGATTCCTATTTTTAACCATAATTATATTTCTGGAATTTCCTTAAATTACGCGCATCAAATCCCTCCGACCTTCCCCGTCAATTATTCCATCAAGTGGGGGCCTTGTCCTAGCATTCCACATCACAGTTCATTTTTTGACCTGATACTATTTTGATTGTAAGTGACATCATTTTTCATGAAAATTACGATAACGTCATGTAAAGACATTCAAAAATAACAATCGATATTTGATATTGAATTTACATTTATATTTCATTATTGTATATAGATATTTTCTGCAAACCTTCAATAAGAACAAGCTTAAAGGTTGGCTGACAAGAAAACTACCTAAAAATTGTGTTTTACTGTATCTAAGGTAGATTGTCATGAATATTACTAATAAAAACATATTTTCCGCGTCGGAAAACCCAGTAAAATAAAAAAAATCAAACTTTTAAATTCACGTTAGTAATCTCCGTAAAAAAATTGAGTCCGGGCGAAGAAAAATGACGTCATCTTTGTGACGTCACATGCAGGCAATCGCAGTATAGCTCGGTCATAGACGTACACGCTGAGTGCAATACTCACGTTGACAGAGAGATATTATTTCGATTTTTTTTCAATATTTGCAAACATTTGTTAAAGTTTATATCATGGACGATCTACACTCAGATGTGTTGCTGCAAGCTGCTATAATTCGTTTCTTAGGAATTTTCAGTTAAGCCTCAATTTACAAGCAAAAACGAGTTTGTTTTACAAGCAAACCATAGGCTCTGCATGTAAACCATGCACATTCCTCCGTGTTGCGGTCTGCTTGTGATGTCATGATCCGGGTTGCACGTGCGCACATTCCCGCTCCGCTATAAATTACCTTTTTAGCAGTATGGAACGCCGATGCGAAAACAAGCAAAAAAGTTGCATGAAATTTACCTTTCTTGCCCAACTTAAGGATTTCTTTGAAAAAAAGAGTGCGGTATATCAATATAGGCACATATTTAAAGCTGTAAACCTGAATCAAAGCCGGGATTTCACCATACCTTTAAATACACACTTTTTCAACCCTATTATACAGTATATTCTACAATATTTTTGTTTCATCACACGTCAAACATGACGCAGCCATGTTTGATGGCAGACAGATGACTCAGCCGTGGTTTTTGGCGTAGTCTGTCCACGCACGTACTGGCCCGAGATATCAAGTTGATTATCAACCACGTCGAGCCTTCCAATCTATTTTAGCTCCACACCCCCCCCCCCCCCCCCCTTCCACCCACACTCTTCGAATGGTAGAGTGACAGTCAACTCGGAAGACGGTCAAGTCAGATAGGGGGCAGCCTTTAACCTTCCGCTCTACTTTTAGTTAATACTCAGTTAGGTCTCAATTTCGCCATCTTCGAATGATCTTTGCAGCATACTAATCTTGGAAACAAAAGTAACCCCACTGAAAACAGCCTAGCTTTATACGCCCCCTATTCGGGGCACGCGAACGGTTGGGGGTGTGCACATTTATTACGCGAATCTTTAATTTGTTGAATTTGTTACCTTTTTGTCCTTTTTGTCAAACTATTGAGGGCACCTGCCCCCCCTGCTGGAAAGTTCACACCTCATTCACAGTGTGAAACACAGTGTGAAACCGCATTTCACACAGTGAAAACACATTTCATACTGTGAAAAAACATTTCACACTGTGAATGAAATGTTTTCACAGTGTGGACACAGCCACACTGTGGTAAACCACACAGTGTTCACATTGTGAAATTTGATTTCACAATGTGAAATGTGTTTTCACATTGTGAAATGTGTTTTCACATTGTGAAATGTGTTTTCACACTGTGGCCACATTGTGAAAATTATTCCACACTATGAAAACAAGGTTTTCACAGTGTGAATAGATTGCGACATTGATTTCACAGTGTGAACAGTCGAATTCACAATGTGGCCGCTCTGTAAAAAATATTTCACATTGTGAAAAATATAATTCACCTTGAGGAAAATATTTCACAGTGTGAACTGGAGACTCTCACAATGTGGCTACTCTGTGAAAAAAAAATGACAACTCCATGGAAAATATTCAGTATTAAAAATATATTTCACATTGTGCAGATATAAACAATGGAATGAACCTGTCTATAGAGGTCACTTGTATGTAGTGGCCACCTGTCTTACTTCCCCTTGGTGGACAGAGGTTTGATTGTACTGCTATACACAACAACTTCGTACACACCAATAGTATTTCGATATTATTGTATTTTTTGTATATATTGTGTTATTTTGCAGATTTATATATATTTTAAAGATGGTTAAATATTTCATTACAAACAGAAACCAATGTTTGACTGTAAGCGCATGAGCGGTTTTGATTTTATCGAGGCTAGTAGTACTCTTATACAAAGGCATACACAGGATTTGTTCAAGGGGGTAGGGTGTCGTTGAAGAATGTTTGATAAGGGGGGGGGGGGGGGGTCCATCAACATTTTTTTTTAGAGGGGCAGCTAGATGTCGGTGAAGATTTTTTCGAAGCCCGTCCGAGATCCGCAAAAATATTTGAGGCCGAGGCTGAGATCCGTTGTTTTCGGGGGCTGGTCGACACCATTTGTTATATGGTCAATAAGAAGTGGCCTCGAGGAGGAGGGGGGGGGGGGGGGGGTTAAACCCCCAAACGGCCCCTTTTTCAGGAATGGGGGATTGAACCCCTCAATCCCCCATGGGTACGCCTATGCCCTTGTTTAGGGCTAAATATATTGATTGGTTCACCCCCCCCCCCCCCCCCCCCTGGCTACGCCTATATAATCGTACAATTATTTGCAACAAAATAATACCGTGTGTAAATTGTGCATAATTATGTGCTATACATGACTGTGTGTACTGTAAAGTACGTACACATCGTACCGAATCCAGACATCTCCACCCAAGGCCAACTCGACCCTTTACACCAACTCCATCGACCCCAAATTTACAAACGGTCTCGGGAAGACCATTTTATACTCATTTAATTAATTTCTATTTAGAAAACAAAATATTTGAAATGCCGAAAATTAAACCATTAAATCGTTGTCCGAGTTATGATGATTTGATAGGTCAGACTCCGACCCGTACCGATTCGGTCTGGCCGAATTTGTAACGGTCGAGCATGTGTAGCACCCACAGTACCACGCGGCTATCGGATTCGACGTTCTTTTAAAAATGACTTGTTTCAATTTGAGTTCTGTCCATAAAAATCAATGGCAGAATTAGCTCTATTCCAAAGAGTGGGTCCTCGTAAATTAGATGGAGACTATAAGCAAGTTTTGGAGCATGAAAACGGACACGAGCGAGACATGATGAGGTCGGAATTCAAAATGATGATGATGTGTCTACGAAGACGTGAAACGGCAACGGCTGGAGCAGCGGCGCGGGTGGCGGCACGGCGGACGAAGGTGCTTGCCTGTTCTGTGACTCGTGTGTAAATGACGGCGACTGGCCAACGTCAACGACATGAATTCACTGGTAAGTGCATCATCTTTGACTTTGCTATTACTTAGTTAGACATTAGTATTTATAATGATTCAATACCTTTCTATTGACTTTGAGTTAATGCTGTTATCCGATCCGGATCCGATCCGAGATCCCGGCGGTAATGGCTTCCGAGCCGATTCCGAGACGGATCCGAGAAATATTTTTTCTCGGTAGAAAATATCGGAAGATTTTGCCGACCCATTTTCTCCAGTGATAATTGAACATGTGTATGTTTGACAGTCCATTAAGTAGTGTAATTTAAATAAGAAATGGGGAAATCAATATTGTTTACTTTATGAGTGGTTATTTTGGAGAAATTCATGGTTCGTCAGTTCGTTTTGCAGTCGAAAATTGAACAGGATGCGCGAAATTGCTAGTCATTTGAACGATGTTGTGGACGGATGTGCAATCAAAGTTACGCCGATACTCGAGGGGAGACGTCTGTTGGATGTCTGTATGATCGAGCTAATAAGCCAGTGCATTCAAAATGTGGCTCTGAATACGTTTTATTGTCATTTGCACATTTACAAATGTTCTGATATTCTACTTACATGATTTCTTGGCGTTTGATAGCTGGGCGGAAACAAAAATATGCCCCTAAACAATGAAAACAATTGCGCAAAATATCGATAAAAAATTACTACACCGCTCCCGTTTGCTTGTATAATTGCGTGTGCAGATATAGATCCGCCGCCGGGAATTCCCCAATTTTCGGCGGATGGATCTCGCGTAAGAAAAAACGTTCACCATAACACACGCAAAGTAATACGACCAAATTAACGCCTAATAACTTGTTGCATGTGCATGCAAGCTATAGCTAGCTAACTCATTGGAGTTCTCTCGAGGCCTAGCCGTCCGTAATCCGATTTTTTTCTTTGGAAATATATCGATAATTCAGCAGTTTTGTCTTTGATTTGGGGGGTTATTTTGTATTCTGTTCGGCTTTCAGATGCCATGTTATCATGTAAGTAGATTACCAGAATTGTGTGGTTCCCTAAAAGGGTAATTTATAGCCGATTTTTGAGGGCAGTGGCCCGGCAGTGGCTCACAAGCGCGGTTTTCCACGCGATTGGCGGGTTGAGTTTCTGTGAAACGTGTGGTGCGATGCCGAACAAACCATCGAAAAAATACTTTTCTTGCGAAACTCTGAATAATCTGAATATTATTTTTCCGTAAAAATTGATATGTACATGCCTCGAAACGTCATTATTATTAATATTTTTGCCATATAAAACAAGAAAGATGAGTCTACAACGCTGCATTTTTTCAGAGCAAATTGCAATATTTTTTTTCTCCGAGATCCGATCCGATCCGAGATCTCGTTAGCGATATAGAATTCTAACGATCCGAGAACGGGCCGGGATTTTTTGTTTACCTAACAGCATTACTTTGAGTAAATTATCGTATGACTATGATTATGAAATAGGTGAACAAATTATCGTAAAACATGAAGCCCTCCAGCTGCAGACGGTCATCACAATATATGTCACATTAAAGTAACTTTATTTTAAAAGGACTTACACACATGGTCAAGGGAGCAGAGCTATGCTGCCTCGTACGGGAACAATGTGGGCCTGTAGTCTGTACAAAAAAAGTATGTCAAATTTTCTGAACCTAAATTCAGCAAATTCAATCATAACTGACTCTATAAATTATAGATACAAGTTACAACTATTGTTTGAACTTACCAAAATGCCCCAAGTTATTCTTCAAATGTCGGAATTATGGAGAAATCTGCATTATTGTGCAATAAAAATTGCTAGGTATTTTACTGCTTGTCAAAAGCTTTGCCATTGAATTGAGTTTTCGTTCCTCTACTCTACTTCCATGACTTCGGGAAAATTTATGTTTTGCTTGTATAAAAATCAACCAAAGCATTAACGTGTGTTACTTTATTGCCATATAAAAAGATAAATTTAAACGTTAAACGCTACATTTGTGTGATTGCTTGCGCAGCTCATGATTGTTGTGCTCTCGCCCGGCAGGTGCGGCGGCTCGTGCCTTGGGCGCATTGTCAAAAAAGAATTGAAAACAGGGCAACATTTTTGAAGAAAAAAATCGGTGGATCGGATCGGCTCGGCTGATATTGATAACGGGAGAAAAACATTGGACATCGGATCGGCAGTGAAATCTCACATCGGTTAATTATGCCCTAGTTGTCATATTTCTTTCAGGTATTGTAGAGTGGATATGCAGCATTTGACATTTATTACCTATCATTTCAATGATTACAAGTTCAAACTATCATTTAAAGATCATCAAGCGTCGGAATGCTACACTGCGGGTACGCACCACGCGCAAGATGGCTCGGTGCGTCTGATATATGAATCTGAACCCCCTTAAATTAGATTTATTAACATTTGTTTCTCTCATATATTTTGATTCGTTTCTGAATAGAATACGTTGTGGGAAGGTGGCCAGGAGCGGTGCCTCTGCCATCTTCAAAACCGGGGTCTGAACGGCAGTTCAGAGGAGTCGGCCATTGCACCACACACGTCTCCACTCTGGTGACCCGCCGACTCACCGACCGCCTCGCACTAGTACCAAGCCCGGAGTTCAGGGGGCTACGACTCGCGAGAACGGTACGCACTATTACCAGGCCTGGATCTGCGGCACTGTGCTGAGACGGACATGTCTGCAGGTTAATATTGTGGTCTTATAAAACAAAATAATTTCTCTGGGATGTTACATTCACCCTTTTGTTATAGGAATTGTACAAGACTGGGCCCAGCGCCTTGAGGAAAAATCAAGATATTATTTGTCAATTACTTAAGACAAGTAAAGTGAACATCTGAAGAAATAATATTTCATTAACAAAGCGAAAAGAAACAAAGCTAATGCACACAATAATTACGGCAGCGACTACATTTGGCGATCTACTTGGCTCTGGCTTACGGGACAGTGTTATGTTCGAATGAAAGATGCAATGGGATTGGATAATGTTTCAGAGAGTGTTTTGTCCTTTTTCTGAAAAAATTGTTATAACCCAGATAATAATTTTGTAATGTGTGGGAGGTAAAAATGAAAAATTTGGAAAAAGATTAGCTGGGATTTAATGCTAAGCTAATTGTTGTCTTATTTCTTTCAGTAGATATGTAGCTTTTGACATGTATTCATCACCTGTGATTTTAATGATTACAAGTTCATGCTAGCATGTAAATTAGAATATTAGATGTATTAACATTTGTATCTCTCATTTATTTTGATTCATTTCTGAATAGAATATGTGGGAGAAGATGGCCAGGAGCGAACTCCACAGAGGACATCGGGACATCAAAGAGTGACAGCCAACTTCATCTCAGGAGCGGAGGTGTGCCTCTTCCATCTTCAAAACCGGGGTCTTCGGAGCCGCTCAGCGGGGTTGTGCATCAACCAAATGCCAATGCCGGTTTAGAATAAACAAAAGGTTATTCTAATTACAATCGGGTACACCACTTTTCACAGCGAATACAGGAGGCCGCCATTTATTTGTCTGCCCGCTGTATCATTACGTCTACACGGACAACACTAATCGGTCAATGATGCATCGGTCTTGGAGGACTCAAAAGGCTGGAAAGTTACTGTGAATTTCAGTCATGTAATCTGGTGCCTGAAAATACCCGAAAATAGGAGCAGAAATCCTTAAAGGGGACCACCAGGCAAAGAACAACACATAATTATATGTTTTGGTACCATTTTGTGATATCAAATTGATACCCAACATTTTGCAAAGGGTTGTTAATTCATAAAGAAAGCAATTAATTACCAACACTTACGGAACCACTGTTATTTCCTAGTTCCGTACGGGCCAAACATTTGCGAGTGGGCCAATGCTATTCACGCGTACGTTTGGAATAGAATCCCGGACGATTCCTTCGCTCTGGGCAAGTCTTGTACATTCAGACTCATGAACGCATGCTTTAGAATGGTGATGCTGTTTCCAATTATGTTTTTTTTTCTGAAAACATATTTTTTTGAACTTGTTGATGGAATGGACTACCGTATTTGTCGGTGTATTACCCGCTCCGGTGTATTAACCGCATCCCTAACTTTTGGGGTTTTCCATGAAAAAAAATTAATTTGATAGTAAAATTCTTGATTTTTAGATGGTCAAAATGTAAAAAAGTAAAAAACATAATTCTTTTCCAGAGAGTTTTGGTCTATGAAATATAAGTCAATTTACTGAAGTCTCTGAAGCACATAAAGGAAATTATGAGCCCCTTCCCCGATCAATCCGTAAAAATCCCGAATCAGTCTTGACTGAAGTTAGCCAATCCTATCGTGATTGATTGCTAATTTCAGTCAAATCAAACCTGCACAGTACCAGCACTTGCAAGTTTAATATGATCGCAATTTTTCATCTCCAAAAACAATTTTCAACCCTTGAAAACAATTTTCAAGGGTAGATTTAACCAAATCTGAACTTGTAAGAAGGAATAACATATCAAGATACAGTTTTTTTATCTCCTTTTTAATTAATTTTTGTTGTTTTGTCTTCTTTTTTCTGCTAGAATTTATTACAGTCCCATGTATAGTGTTCCGTGTTGTATTTTCTGGTAAACTCAATTACTCAACAAATCTAACGGATTGATCGGGGAAGGGGCTCATAATTTCCTTTATGTGCTTCAGAGACTTCAGTAAATTGAATTATATTTCATAGACCAAAACTCTCTGGAAAAGAATTATGTTTTTTACTTATCCTCGGCACATTTTGACCATCTAAAAATCAAGAATTTTACTATCAAAAATTTTTTTTTTTCATGCAATTTTTCCTATCTCCGTGTACAAACCGCACCCCCCTTTTCGTCGGTAATTCCGTCGGGAAAACCATGCGGTTAATACACCGACAAATACGGTACTAAAGATGTTACCTTTCATTTATAAGAATATTGTTTTTGGATGGTGGTACCCTTTAACTTGCAAAGGGTAGTCCCATAAGTGTGGAATATCATGTATGGTTTCTGTTTCTCCTATAGGGAGACACCTGATAATTCGAAAGAAAAATCTTGTGAACTGAAAGATCATGATTTTTATAAACAAATAATAAGATTTTCAATAGAGCCAATTGTTTTTTTTTCTTCAGTTTATGTCCACCTTCCCATGGAAATGCCCAAGAAATATATAGAGGAAAATTTTAATGTTGAAAACCTGTTTAATGAGTCATACAGAAAATTCTTGCACAAAATAAGTATATACTGACAATATTTAGTGATTTACAGATGAAAAGGGGATTTCTGCATAAATTTGCAGAATTAATTAATATCTGTCACTTTACAGGTGCACCTTAAATAAGAAATGTATTATTTTTTAAAAAAATAACAATGGGATCTTGCAGAGCATGTGGCATGCTATCTGTGTGCTGAATATCCCGGCGGCCGCTCGCTTGTCGATCGGTCTTGACCGACTTGCAATTTTTATATAATAGCATTATATCGTGTAGGTATGTTTGTATGTCCTCAGTGAAAAGTACATAAATGTAAACTTTTGAAAAACATGTTGATTAAGGTACTCTAAAATGCTATGAAATGTAAATTTGTTTTAGATGTGTTTTGATGGTATATATCTATTAATTAAAGTTAATTTTATAAGTAGACATTGACTATCAACCATTTGTCCTTTATTGTACTAAGCTCTACAAAACTACATTTTCCTAATTTGACAAATTTTACATTGTGGAAGTTAAAAACTATACTTATTTCAATGTGGCAATTTCACGCAGTACACTATGAAAGTCCACACAGTGAACAATTTCATTTTTTCATTTAATAGTGCGATGGATGTTTCAGTGTGAGGTTTTCACAATGTTAAATTCTAGCATTTTCAATATGGTCACACCGTTTCACAGTGTGATTCACACCGTGAATGAATCTCCACAATGTTAATTTTTTGTGTTTTCATGGTGTAGTGACACTGTTTCACAGTGTGATCCACAGTGTGATTCACGCTGTGTTTCACACTGTGAATGAGTGTGTTCTTTTCACAGTGTGAATCTTCACTATGTGAATCTCCACAATGTTAAATTCAAGCATTTCACAGTCTGGTTCACACTGTGATTCACACTGTGAACGCATTGTGATTCACACTGTGAACCGCATTGTGATTCACACTGTGAACCGCATTGTGATTCACACTGTGGACCGCATTGTGATTCACATTGTGAACCACAATGTGAACGACGCGGCCACGCTGTGAAAACGCCCGAAATACACAGTGTGGATGAGTGAATGAGTGTGTTCTTTTCACAGTGTGGATGCATGAATGAGTGTGTTCTTTTCACAGTGTGGTTCACAGTGTGAATCACAGTGTGGATCACAGTGCGGTTCACAGTGTGATTCACACTGATTCACACTGTGATCCACACTGTGATTCACACTGTGAACCACACTGTGATTCACACTGTGGAACGAAGCGGCCACGCTGTGAAAACGCCTTCACACTGTGTATTTCGGGCGTTTTCACAGCGTGGCCGTGTCGGTTCACAGTGTGATTCACACTGTGAACCACACTGTGAACCATACTGTGATTCACACTGTGAACCATACTGTGATTCACACTGTGAACCACACTGTGATTCACACTGTGGAACGACGCGGCCACGCTGTGAAAACGCCCGAAATACACAGTGTGAAGCGTACTGTGATTCACACTGTGAACCACAGTGTGATTCACACTGTGATTCACACTGTGAATGAGTGTGAACTTTCCAGCAGGGCCCCCCCCCCCCCCTCCCAACCTCGTAGTTATACCACTGATTAGAAGTTATTTCCATCGGACAACTTCTTGGCAAAGGTGAATCAATATGATAGACACAAACTGTTGTGTAGGAAATGCACCCTTCGCATGCTTAAAAGTTATTTTGTTTAATTTTGTTCAATTTGTTACCCCCCCCCCCCCCCCCCCCCCCCCCCCGCCTCGTAGCTCCACCACTGATTACAAGTTATTTCCATCGGACAACTTCTTGGCAAGGATGAATGTATAATTATGATAGACACAAACTGTTGTGTAGGGATTGCACACTTCTTATGTATTGCTCACTCTATATATATTTGCTCATTTTGCGAGATATATATTGTCCTATATGAAAGAAAATCCCATGGAGCTAAGCCCCGTTGCAGAAAGAGATACAATCGAGTGTAAGGTACAATAAATTGTAAGTGAGGAAATGTTCGTGTTTCAACCAGTCAGATTTGCGCATTTAGAACAAGTGATCTGACTTACAATTAATTGTAATTTACCATCGATTGTATCTCTTTCTGCAGCGGGGCCCTAGTCTGCGAAGATTAGGACTTGAGAATATCTTTTCGTTGCACACATTATTACCCCAATCCCCTCGAGAATCTCCGAGAATTAGGGGGGGCCCTAATTCTCGGAATATCCCGAAAATTGTCATGAAGAGAACCCCCTCTCAGGATAATTATCACTCATCCTTAAAGAGTGACCACATCCTATCCACAACCCGCACCTTCTCCCTCCTCCGCCCCTCGCTTGCGTCATTTAAAGAGAATTAGTAACATTGTCCAAATCCTCAAAATCAAATTGTATTCTAGCTGTTCCCTCATACCTTGTTGTATTCATATTAACAATAAAAGCATGGGACCGGTTTCGGTTTTTCAAATTTCCCTTTCGTTAAAAAGATATTTACGATTGAAGTGTTCAGATGTTAAATTATCCACTGGACCGCGAAAACCGTGTACAGAATCACATCCGATAATCATGGAGAAAACCGCCAGTAATAACATCACTCAGTTTCTTAGAGTGACCACATCCTATCCACAAACCTTATATCCTTCCCCCTCCTCCGCCCCTCGCCTACGTCATTCGGAAGACTATCATTTTACTCGTCTTTGTCTTCGGAATTCATGGGGTTTCGAGTTTTTATTTTTGCGAGGTAGATTACGCATTTTGTTTTCAGGTTTTTGTTAAGGAGCTAAGGTGCAACAATGATTGGTATAGGCAGATGTCCATGTGTCTATATAGTCCTCATCCACAGCCACGCCATTTTCGGCATGCTCCCGGAGGGCCTCCAGGACCTCCTGCAAGAAATCTCTTTCAAAACCCTCAGAAAACTTCATAACAGCAACTTTTGTCTTATTATCCTCCTGAAAAGCTCAACCTCGGGAGTGTTTCTTCATCTCTCGGAAGAGATCTAACGACGCCAGATCCTGGGAATAGGATGGAAGCGGCAACAACCCCATCCCAGCGTGCATGACTTTTTCAGGTTCACCCTGCTCTTGTGAGCAGGCGCATTGTCCTGGAGCGGCGCATATTTATCATCAACTTGCATTGCTTCATATTCAAAATGATTGTTGGTAATATTATTAATGAACACTGCAACATAGATGGCCAGTCTAGAATAAAGACAGACTACAAGTTACTGACCTGGCTCTGCACCACTGACCATGTAAAGGATGCAACATTGCATACACAACATTATGTATTACTCAATATCCTGCTCATTCAAGGTCGGGCTATGAACTTTTTGAACGCCCCTCGTACTTGCCCGACAGCGTCACCTCGCTGTCGATCATGCGAACAATTAAACGTTTTTGTTTGACATTGTGACATATCTACTAAGATAAACAAATTTCTTTAATTTATCGGAGGTGCATGCAGCAACAAAAACCGCTCATCCCCCGCCTTGTTGGTAAACCCGCAGGTTTCCCTCTAGAAATATTACTTTTTCACCCCCCCCCCCCCTTTCCGCCTTACGCCTACGAATTCCATAATGTATCAGATAATGGACATTAACTGACAATAAAATTGAATAGGAAAACAAACGAAGTAGAGCGGTCTCCAATAGCATTGATGCCTCCTTCTCCTCCCACAACACTCATAATGGAAACCCACTTTGAAATATTCCACTTTCGCTAATGATTAGCATTATATTTTTGTAAGATCTAGTCCGAGTTCAATTGGGCGAATATCTTGGACAAAAATTGTTTGGATTACTAACTATTACAGAACGGAAGACAATTATGATCTTGAGTGAGAAATAACGTAACAATGGCACTGGACACTCGATGAGTAAGTAGTTTTCTTTTCGGAACTTGGAGGAAATTATATCAAAAGTTGACAAAAACCCCTAAACAAGTGGCATAGTTTATAATGCTGAATAATCCTTGTTAACACAGGGTCTTTTTCGAAGTTCTACAGTTTTCGCCTAATACAAAGTAGTAGTAGTAATAGTAGTAGTAGTAGTAGTAGTAGTAGTAGTAGTAGTAGTAGTAGTAGTAGTAGTAGTAGTAGTGGTAATAGTAGTAGTAGTAGTAGTAGTAGTAGTAGTAGTAGTAGTAGTAGTATAGTAGTAGTAGTAGTAGTAGTAGTAGTAGTAGTAGTAGTAGTAGTAGTAGTAGTAGTAGTGGTAATAGTAGTAGTGGTAGTAGTATAGTAGTAGTAGTAGTAGTAGTAGTAGTAGTAGTAGTAGTAGTAGTAGTAGTAGTAGTAGTAGTAGTAGTAGAAGTAGTAGTAGTAGTAGTAGTAGTGGTAATAGTAGTAGTAGTAGTAGTAGTAGTAGTAGTAGTAGTAGTACTAGTAGTAGTAGTAGTAGTAGTAGTAGTAGTAGTAGTAGTAGTAGTAGTAGTAGTAGTAGTAGTAGTAGTAGTAGTAATAATAGTAATAGTAGTAGTCGTAGTCGTAGTAGTAGTAGTAGTATTTGTAGTAGTAGTAGTAGTATTTGCAGTAGTAGTATTTGTAGTAGTAGTAGTATTTGCAGTAGTAGTATTAGTAGTAGTAGTTGTAGTAGTAGTAGTAGTAGTAGTAGTAGTAGTAGTAGTAGTAGTAGTAGTAGTAGTAGTAGTAGTAGTGGTAATAGTAGTAGTAGTAGTAGTAGTATAGTAGTAGTAGTAGTAGTAGTAGTAGTAGTAGTAGTAGTAGTAGTAGTAGTAGTAGTAGTAGTGGTAATAGTAGTAGTGGTAGTAGTATAGTAGTAGTAGTAGTAGTAGTAGTAGTAGTAGTAGTAGTAGTAGTAGTACTAGTAGTAGTAGTAGTAGTAGTAGTAGTAGTAGTAGTAGTAGTAGTAGTAGTAGTAGTAGTAGTAGCAGTAGTAATAGTAGTAATAGTAGTAGTCGTAGTCGTAGTAGTAGTAGTAGTATTTGTAGTAGTAGTAGTAGTATTTGCAGTAGTAGTATTTGTAGTAGTAGTAGTATTTGCAGTAGTAGTATTAGTAGTAGTAGTTGTAGTAGTAGTAGTAGTAGTAGTAGTAGTAGTAGTAGTAGTAGTAGTAGTAGTAGTAGTAGTAGTAGTAGTAGTAGCAGCAGCAGCAGCAGTAGCAGTAGCAGTAACAGTAGTAGTAGTATGAATGTATTATTTCAATTTTTCAATTTCAATTTCAATTCATTTCATTTCAATTTTCATTTCATTTCATTTCATTTCAATTTATTCAGCATTTCCATAAAAACATACATATAAAATACAAACAATGAATAAGAATACTACACAAACAAAAAACAATGAAAATGCAAAGAGATGCAGCAGAAAGGCAGAGCCTTATATAAAAGCTGCATCCTTCATAAAACTATCACCTCAGTAAAAACATTTAAAAAAAGAAAAGATTACACGATAATTGCCCTGTCATACTCAAATTCACAAAACACACACACACACACACACACACACACACACACACACACACACACACACACACACACACACACACACACACACACACACACACAATACACATATGCCTGTAAACAGTATGATTATTGCACAGTTGAATTTCCAAGTAAAAGTTGTTTATACTTTTTCTTAAAAACATTCAAAGATAAACTAGACTTTATATCATTTGGTATTTCATTCCATATTTTTGGACCATTAAAAAATATAGATTTTTGAAAAGCTGTAGTCCTTATAAGGGGTAGACGATAATTATTAGCACTGCGAGTTTCATAATTATGCACAGTTGAATTTACATCAAAATACATCAAAAGAGACCGGGGAAGTACATTCTTATGACACATATACATAAATATTGCACACTGGAATTCATATAATTTATAAATATTTAAAATATTGAGGCAAGAGAATAAAGGTGCAGTGTGAGCCAAGTACGAACTGTGGGAAATAATTCGAATAGCTCGTTTCTGTAATTTAAATAATCTATTCATATTTTGGTTACTAGAATTTGCCCATATCATGATGCAATAATTCAAATAAGGTGATACCAGTGTATTGTACAACATTAACAAAACTTCTTTAGGTAAAAATCTTAAATTATTCATAATTCCAATATTTTTTGACAGTGTATTGCAGATAACACCAGTGTGCTCATTCCATGTAAGTTTATCATCTATCATTATTCCCAAAAACTTTAGGCTATTTACTCGTTTTATTTCAGTGTCTTTAATTTTAATTTTATCATACAATAGCTTGATGAAGTCCGTTTAGGTTTCACCTAGAAATATACCGATTTTCATACTCGATGAACAAAATTATGATGTCGGTAAAGTTTGGGGTGTGACTTGCAAAATGGTGGCATCCGAAGAGAGGGTTCTTATCGGGCTGCCATCGGCCTATGACCGAGAACATTTCCTTTACCGCGTCTCATTTCCCTCCGCACTCGGGAAATTCATGTCTCCAATGAAATAAAAGAAAAGAAAGTAATTAAGTATCGGTATATATTTATTTATACACTTTTATTTTCGATGTATCAGACGAAGTGCTTTGGCATAGGTCATGTATGCATGATCGGGTGATTATTTTTCCATGAATTAATGCTAGACTGCTTAATCAGTTAATCACGTTATGAACATCGATATTGTTATTTTGTTAATTTAAATGTTTTCTTTCAAGGAAAGGGTTAATTTATAAACATAGATGCCTTAAGTTTATTTACCTCTCTCGCTGCCATTCAAATATATATACAATACATACATGTATATTAAAGATGTGTAGTTACTTACATACTAATGTGAAGTTATTTCGTTAATACTAATAACATGATGACATATTCAAGCGCTTATATATGTTTCATAGATTATGTTGATAGTTAATGTTGAGTATATATAGATACATTATGGAAGTTAGCTGTCAAAATGTAGATAATGAACTATACAAAATTAATATTGACAAACTTAATATTGAAACGTTTATCACATATAATTATTATAAAGTTTCTGTCTACTCCGACTTTATGTATCAGGATATTAGTCACACGAGTTTTTTTTTTTATTTTTATCGAAATCAAGATCATGTACGGAGGAAATTGATAAGATCATGAGTAAAAGTCTGCAAAGAAATGAATGTAATTGCAGCAAGTTATACAGCAATATATTGAGGCGGCATTGAAAGTGTTGCAATTATGCAGTGATCAGTGATACAAACTCACATTGATTGACAAACAGTGATGCAATCTAAATCCTTATAGCCTGTTGATAATGTTGATGCTTTTTTTTCCTCTTCATTTTCTTGGGTAGAGATTTTCTTCCATTTTTGTGCATATAATTATTCCGGGCTTTAAACATGACTTCATATCACGTGAAAGAACTGTTTGGCCGAGTCGAATTCTGTAATATCATGATCGGGTTTCTACTTTCTATCATGTGTAGTTCACATACGAATACTGCCCGATATAAGCAACATTATATGTATACACACTCTCTGTGTCTGACGTTTGCATTATTTTGTTAAATCCCTACATGTTCACAACTATTGTTTATTATACATTTATATTGTAAATACATTTTCTTTTGCATTTCCTTTATATTGATTGTATAATGTTACATTATTATGTATTGTCAATTCATTTTATTTCAAACATAATTATAAAGAAACTGACCAGAAATATATAATATATAAATGAAAAAGAGCAAAGAAAATGTTCGAATCCCGTTGGAATCCCATTTTCTTTGCTCTTTTTCAGTCAATTAATTTTGTGAAAGTGTCAATTAAACTTGAACTTGAACTTGAACTAAAAGTATCGGGGGCGCGGGCACGTACGCCCCCCCCCCCCCCCCCCCCCCCCCAGCGCCCCTCCTCTATATGCTTCTCCGCCTGTAGTGACCTCATAGACACAACTGGAACAACTTTTTCCCCCAAGAAGATTTTCTGGAACGATGATGAAGTCGAGGGAAGTTGAAAAGGTCAGCCTTAGAAAGCATTAATGTCTATCATGTTGAATTTTAGTCTGCATGGTCTGCATAGTTTAGTGACCAAGTTCATTTATATAAACCCAACACAAAAAAGTATGCCCCCCCTAAACTACTGCTCATGATTTAATAACCAAGAATCAATATTTCGTCTCGCCAAAATATGTTTATGGCAGCTAGGAAAACAAGAGGTTACCAGTACTGCATAGTTTATCACATATAAATGGTCACATTTCAACATTCGCAAATGCAATATCACTGTTGCAGTTTTTAAATTGCACTGTTTTACAATCGCAATAAATGCATTTAACCGCATGTGTCATTACATAATCAAAATGGATGGAATTTCAAACTTCGTTGTTTCACAAATCATAATCAGTGCATTCAGCCACATGCACTCTTTAACAACAATGTACAGACATGATATTCGTTCATTTTGTCTTTCATAGGTGCTCATTCAGCCATGAAGGGATGGATATCTCTGATTTTCACATAAAATGTACATTATAAATTGATAAATATTTTGCAAAAACGGAATTATTAAAATATTATTGATTAAGAAATTATGAAAAACTGTTTAGGGGGACTTACGTTTTGTGTTATGTTTGAATAATAATGTTATTAACTGGGCTAAAAGACTAACATTAATTTTGGTTTCCCAGAATTTAAACTAATCGAGCTACCCCCCCCCCCCCCCCCCCCCCCCCAATAAAAAGGTACTGAACTCTCTAAAACAATAATCCTAACATTCAGAAATATACACTCACTAGAAGAAGAAAAAAAATCGATCTCTATTTATAGGGGAGTGCGGATAGCCATCATCTTGATAATTTGGAAAGGAAGTGTTCACAAACCGGTTCTGACGTTGTGAAGACCTTCTGGATAATTCGGAACTTCTTTCACGGAATCAATAATTGAGTGTACCCCGAAGTAATTAAACTGTTAAAGTTGGTACTAGTATAGGTAGCCACCATGCAAAATCGCCCCCCCCCCCCCCCCAATACAAACAAACCGGACACACAAACAAGCAAACAAACAAACAAACAAACAAACAATGAAATGAAATGAAATCAATCTAAAAATTAAAAACATTTGTATTCAATTAATTCGAATTAGAGAAACCATTTTCTTTGCTCAATTTTCATTTTTCAATTACTTTTGATAACTGTTTTGGACCATCACATCGCCTACATATAACTCTGCGTCTCAAAATAGTTTACTCTACAGGCCCGTAGCCAGGGGGTGCGTTGGGTGCGTACGCACCCTCCACCCCCCTCCCCCCCCCCCCCCCCCGCCCTTCCGAAAGGTCCACTTTGTATCGGTCTCGGGTCCACTTTTTTCGGTCTCGATCGGCCATCTAAACCAATGGTCTAGGGCAACGATCGGTCTTGTTTGCCCCCCCCCCCCCCCACTTAAAGAACTTAACTTGTGGTCGTGGTCTCGGCCTCGAGAAATTTTGGTGACGGACCCCCCCCCCCCCCCCCCCCCCCCCCCCTTACATCAGTGGTCTCGGTATAATCGAAGATCTGATTGGTACATATGTGCAAATTTTCCGACTTGCAAAAAATTGCAACTTACAATCGACTGCAGCTCTTTCTTCAAACGGGCCCTGGACAGGTAAGTAACTCGTTCTTAAATGAATGAGCTTCATCCTCTTGTTAATTTGGAAAGGAAGTTGTGTTCTAAAACCAAAAACCGAGGTACTGACGTTGCGCAGACATTCTGGATAACTCTGAACTACTTTCAAGACATCAGATATTGTTTGTATCCCCTACAAATACCTATACATGTATATGTTCACGGGTAATAGGTATATCTACCATGAACAACCGTTCCCACCCCCCCCCCCCCCCCCCCAACAAAAACAAACAAACAAACAAACAAAACAAAACAAAACAAAAAAGAAGAAGAAGAAAAAAAACTTAAAAAGAAGAAAAACAAGAGAGAAAACACACACGAAAAGAAAGAAAATTAACACAAATGGAACAAATAATATGATGGAATGAACTCCTGTCAATTATAGGACTCTTCATGCCACACAGACACACTGGAGGATTAATCTTCTTAATTTGATAAGTGAATGATATTCATCCTCTTGCTAATTGAATAGGAAGTGTCCTGTAAACCGGTTGTGACGTCGTGAAGACCTTCTGGGTAACTCGGAACTACTTTCAAGAAATTATAATTTTTGTTTGTACCCCGCACTAATCTTACGGTCAATGCTGCAGGTAGCCACCATGTGACCCCCCCCCCCCCCCCCTTCCAACTCACAACCGCCTAAAAGGGGGATAAAACAAGCCACAGACAGAACAACATATATGAAACTGCTGGAATAAACTGTTGACATGGTTGATATCAAGAAAACATCTTAATACTGCACATTTTAGATGAGGATCAATCTTCATATAATTTGAATGATCTCCACATTCTTTAGTTAATTAGAAAAGGAATGCTCTAAAAATCCGGTTGTGACGTCGTATAGGTAACTCGGAACTGCTTTCACACCAATCTTACAATTAATACAGGTATCGCCTCAGCCCCCCCCCCCCCCCCCACAAAAAACAACAACAACAACAACAACAACAACGAACAAACAAACACACACACACAAACAAAACAAAACAATATTAACAAAAACAGAATCAAACCGAAATAAAACAGAACACAATGAACAACACCAAAAATATAAGAAAAAAGCAATTGTTTGCATGAGCTTCAGTTTATAGTATTATCAATCGTCATAATTTAATAAGTGAATGGTGTTTAACCTGTCGTAAAATGTTAAGAAGATGTCCTACAAACCGGTTCACACGTTTTGAAGACCTTCTGGGTAACTCGGAACTTCTTTTAAAAAATCGGAAATCATCTATCCATATATACATGTACTAATTTATAGCGACCGTATACGGTATAGTAGGTGTACTGTTCAGAGGCGCATTAAACTCCTTGGTCATCACGTACGGTACAAACCCACACAATAATCGTGCACCATTTCAGCTCCCTGGTGAGCATATATACTAGCCCGGGCTTCTCTACAAGGGCGCGACTATATACAGTAGCAATATGCTGAAGGACATAAATACCGGGACATCGATCGGTTTCGAACTCGGGTCCCGTGATTTGAAGTCAATTAAGTGCTTATCCGATCGTGCCACAAAACAAATACTTTATACCATACTCCATAAATTAATTTGGTAGTTTTTAATGATAGCTTACAAAGTTATAGTTACTAACATTCTGTTTGACCAAAACTGTACTATTCCTTTAAAGTGACCCTGGTCAAATTCAACCAAAATAACTTGGAGCCTTCTCATTCGCTACACATTTCTCCTGTATATACCTTGTTGTTTGGGTTATGGTAACATAATAATGAAATGGGTTTTGATTTGTCAAATGTCTCCCTAATTATGGGGATATTTATGATTTATATATAGATGATACAATCTGACATTAATTTTCACACTATAAACAGTATTCATTTTATATGAAACTTTCACATGTCATTCAGAACAAATTTACAATGATATTGGTACATGATTGAAGTCTCAAATACCACCTTTGAAAACATCGTATGAATTGAATGGATCACTTTGTTCACCTAAAAGCATTACGTATTATACAATCATTCACAGACACAACTGTTGGAATCCTGATTTAATTATGAGCTAATTGGGAAACGTTCATTTAGTAATCATGGTAATTATAGTAATTAGATTGTAGGAAAGGCTATACAGTTTGCGTTTTTTTCAGAATTGAACAACCTAATTCCCGTCATTGAAAGTTTCCATTAGTCAATTAACTAATAAAGATAATGATTTTTGGCAGGTGCTTCTTAATTAACTCTTAACGTGCCGGGGATTTTAATGCTCTATGGCATTTGTGTGTATTGTAACTCGCAGAAAATGCGAGTTTGACACTTTTACCCACTCTAGCCCATTTGTTACATTCATTATAATGAGAATCCCCCCCCCCCCCCCCCCCAAAAAAAAAGGGGGGTTGCGATATTCATTTTCTATTTTGGTATGCAGTTTTTGTTTAAACATTATAAGAAAATGAGGTGGCGTATCGCGTTATTGTTTTGCCTATTATGTAAGGGCGCATTGAACATGTGAGGAGGCAGACATTTAAACAGAATTTGCCCTGGTTCACTCCCTCCTTTAACTGCATTATACACCATTACTCAACAGGATAAGTTAGAATCTAAATTCATCTTAGCAGGGGCGTCGATCACGGGGGGGATGGGGGGATATATCCCCCCAATATTTGAGGTGGGGGGGATGGCCTGTATTATCATCCCCCCCCCCCCCCCCCCCAATATTTGGGAGGGTAAAAAAAAAAAAAAAAGTATATACTGTATGTTATATTCCATGGATCTAATCTCTATGAGCTTTTCTTTCTGCCTTTATTTCACACCATCCCCTGCATAGTGTATTGTATTCACATAATAAAATGAACCAATCATATATCAGGCACAGTAATGCATTGACTTACATACTACTTGGCATGTAGTCACTTACTTAGTAATACAAAATAAATGCATAACATGTGGTTTATGTTTAAATGAAAACTCTTCATCTCATTGTGTGGTTACTTTGAGCATCCAGTTGTGTATGTGACTGATGTGTATAGTTTCTTATATCGTATGTCTTATGTTAGAAAGTCCTTACTCATTCCTCCATAAGCAAAAGAAGTGCGATCCGCCCTTTGATTTTCTGCAAACTTGATTTCATTAATTGTGTTTATGTATAACACGGTAACTCAGAAACAAGTTTATAAAACGTGAAATTGATGCCTTAGGTATGCTTCAGATTGCACAATTGCAAGCCCCAAAATGCAAAAGCTTCCTACCGTGGGAGGGGGGACACCCCCCTCCCACACCCACCCCCAGGCGCGGATCTACGGGGGGGGGGGGGGGGGGGGTGTTTAGGGGGTTTAAACCCCCTTGGGCTGCCAAGGGGAAATGTGATGTGCATAGACAAACGCCATCATGGGTTTAAACCCCCCCTCTGGGCTGCCAAGTGAAAATGTGATGTGCATAGAAAAACGCCATCATTGTGTCCAGACCCACACAGTATCCGTATCGTTATTGGGTCAAACCCCCCCCCCCCCCCCCTTAGCAAAATAGCCCCCCCAAAATCGCCTCGCCGCTACTCGTCATTGGGTCAAACTCAACCCTTAGCAAAATAGCCAAAAAAAATCGCCTCGCCGCTACGCGGCTCGTGGACGATGCTCTGCATTGTCATTGGGTCAAACCCCCCCTTAGCAAAATAGCCCAAAAAAAATCGCCTCGCCGCTTCGCGGCTCGTGGACGATGCTCCGCATCGTCATTGGGTAAAAAAAAATCGAAATGACTAATCATCCTCCCCAACCATGAGAAGAAATCGACGCCCTTGCATCTTAGGATGTCTCCAGATAAGAATCTTATTTTCCTTTTACATGTTTTAATTATACTAGACAGTTATCTTCTTCATCATCGGCATTAGATGATATCGTCCATTTCTGAAAATGATACCGTGAATACTTAAAGACGTTCCCCACAAAGGCTATAAGTATTTCCACAGAGAAAATATATAATTAAAGTGAGAAAGCATGCAAAAGGGTTTGATGGAATTTTTCTCCGGCGACAATTGATCCACCCATATACACCCATCAAACAATAACCCGTACCAAAACTCTAACACTAGCTCCAATACTAACCCAACTCTATAACCATAACAGCAGCCCTATTATTAACCCTAACCGATACCCCAAACCTAACCCTAACCCAATCCTATAGCCCTTAAAGTGATGCATTAACTTTTTCAAATTCAAGCAAAATCACTTGTAGCTCTTACACTTCGCTTCTACCTTTTCGTTTGTCTTATGGTAACATAGTTTTTCAAATCTTTCTCTAATCATTAAAATATTTAAAGGGATCTAGTAACTTTGTTGACATCTGTAAAAAAGGGTTGATGCAATGTATATTGTTGTTATCTCATATGTCCACAGGGTATTGTGTGAAAATTTCAAGTCAAATGGACATTGCATGGCCAGGTAATGAGCGAAAATGCAAAGTGATATTCACTAACTCACTGCACTCACTTTGTACACGGTTTCAAAACTCCGGGGGAGTTTTTCTGAATACTTCGATCGTACATAAATTATCTTTGTAACGAAAGGGAAATTTGAAAAACCGAAACCGGTCCCATGATTTTATTGTTAATACGAATACAACAAGGTAATGGGGAGCCGCTATAATTAAAATTTTATTTTGAGGATTTGGACAATGTTACTAAGTCCCTTTAAGATCGAAAACTGTTCCGGGGCGCTTTTCGATTGTAAAGTATCCGAGGTTGGATACTTAGCGCGAACGATCGGGGATTAAATCTTACAAGAATGTTCACATTTTTTTCACTAGGTCAATACTGATTTTTTTTCTATGAAAATATTACATATCACTCTAAAGAATCTTACAATGATACCGATATAATAATAATGATTAAAGTCTCAAATATCACTTTTGGAAAATCTTATAAAAGTCAATGGATCACTATTAAACGTAGCAAGATATCCCCAGTAACCCGCCCCTTACTAACAAGGGTGCATTCTCCATGTTCTCTCTCTGCATGTGATTCTAAACCTAGCTTATGTGGCTCATCTTTGAATGTCAGATGTTTATCTGCACGAAAAAATAGATAAAATTGTCCCCAAAGTACCGGCATTTCCCCCCACGTGGGGGTGATATATACTCGCACCTTTTCCTCCCCCGGTCTGACTCAATCTGTATCTTCCCCCTTCCCCTTTGGGGGAGGGGGATTTTTTTTAAAAATCTATTTCATTCCATTTCGTTTTTATTTTATTCCGACCATCATAGTCACGAGATACCTCACACTTGAAACAAAGAAAGAAAAACAATGTGCAAAGCAAAACTTGCGCATTTTTTTCTTCTTGTGCGTATTCAGTTTGTGTACAAACATACAGACAGACAGACAGACTGACATACATACGCACGCAAAACTAATGTGATCCAACATTCAACATTCAACATTCAACGTTGTTAAAATATATCAAAAAAGTGTCGTCCCAAGCGTGCATATACTGGTTGAACATGTTGAATGGATGATAATGGAGGTGTCATCTAACTATTAATACAAACAAATTTAGAACATTTTCCTTCCTTAGGTGGACAAAAAATCTTCATAAATCATTATGTTGATGACGATTTTCATCATTGTGACATTTATTCTTATTAAAGATGTAGCTATTTAATCTGACAGAAAAGGGGGCACACCAGCGTACGGGGAAAGCATAATTATATAGGTGTATCAATAACATTTTATCGCGGTGGTGGCGGTGGTGGTGTGGGGGGGGGGGGGGGGGGGGGGGTGGGCGACTTCCATTCTAGCTGTTTTTACTTTTAAAGGGATAGTTGAGTTCTGGTAAAGAGAGTGCAGTTTTGGTCAAACTGAATTTTAGTAAGCAAAATCTGCACCATTACATTACAAACTAATAGTTAAAACTCCACCATGCTTGAAAGGAATACAAAATTACAAATGACTAAGTAAAAAGCCTTTTAAAAATAGCCGTTAAAATTCAAGAGGGCGCTCTCTGAACACCCATCGGTTTGAACCATTTTAAATGAAATATTGTGCATGTGATGTTATGTTGAAATAGTGCTTAGATAGAGAGTTTATCAACAACTAATTAAAAACCACTTTTGTACATTTTTGAAAAGAGGAAGCACTACAAAACAAATCTTTAACGGCTGGTTCAAAATTGTCGAATAATTGTGGAGCCCCACATTTATTACGAATGGTTATCTTTATGGATATTTCAGCCATTTCTGAACCGATTTTGATCAAATAAAGTTTATTCTGTCATTAAAATTGTATGCTCTTTCGATTTTGACACTCAGATTTCCATTATCTCACAAAAAATTATTTTGAGTAGCGCCCTCTATACCAAAACTCAACTATCCCTTTAACAAATTGCCTTCATTATACAACTTTCTGCCCGAAATTAAGTTGATTTTGCCTGAATATTGGCGTTTTCCAAACTACTTCCCACAGATAGGGGCAGGGATTGCCTCCTGTACCAGTTAAAGCACTCCATCGAATCCCCCCCTGTCACGATGACCTTTCATAATTATGTTTTTTTCATTAAATTAAATTAAATCATCAATAAATACGAAAAATTGGTAAATCGTACGATGAGTATATTACAAACATTTTCGTTTGGTTTACCATTACCAAATTTCAAGCGCGTACCTTGTTTCTTCACTTTTTTCGTCAATAATTTTGTAAAGTCACAGACATGTTGGCGGCAAGATTTTGGAGTTCCTTACACCGTTTCCATGGTAACACCTTGTTCATCAGTTTAACCCGTTGCCTACGTGAACCTAGTAGACCCCGTCTTAACTCATTTGGGGGATTGCGTACTCTAGTCATGCTTGCAGGGAACAGGTTAAGTTGAAATTATTTTTTCGTACATAATATACACCTAGCTAGCAGACGACGTAACAAATCTAATATTCCCTCTGATTTAATTAATTAAGGTCTCAACCACTGACCTATACTAGAGTGGGCCCAACACACATCGTATTGGATCAGGACTGAGAGACCCGAGGTTGTCATCCAACCCCTCCCTTTTCACCTCCCTCTTCTCCTCCCACCTTCCTTCACTGTCATTTTCTGTTTCTCTTCTCCCTCTATCACGACTCGTTGCTGAAATGTACCCCTCTTATCAAACGACCTCTCTATTAAACATCACCTCCCCGCCCCTCCCCCATTACACCTTTCCCATTTCTCCTATTCCCTATGTCCCTCCATACCAAAACCCTCTTCTCTAGTTGATTTCTCGATAATAGTTACTGAAATGTTCCCTCTATACAGTGTAGTGGAGTAGTATCTTATCTCACCCCAATATTCCACATTCCACCAACTTTCTCTCATTCCCCTGAATGTTACCGCATGTATTCCATCTCAAGGGCCGGTCATACTTACGGTAGTGGACGTAGTGATCCGTAGGGTAATTTAATGTGGGTCAGACGTGGTGTAAATGTACGTTAAACTACGTTACGTGGAATTACGTTAAGGTACGGTGGTTGGCCACGGAAGGGTACGGATAAGTACGTTTAAGTACATTAAACTATGCTAGACTACGCTAATGTTGGTACAGCTTGCTCACGGACAGGTACGGAGTGGTACGTCTGACTACGCTTGAGTACGAGAGACTGCGGTAGCCACTACGCTGGACTACGCTAAAGAACGTCAAACTACTTTAAATAGCAACTCCGCACGGAGTATAACAGCCAACCGGTGGTGTGGTACGGCCATTGCGCTTGTTTTTCAAATATAGCAGGTCTGTGAAATTTGTCTTATTTTTTTTAATTAAACATGTCTGGATCAAGACTGTCGATGCTGGTTTTGTGCACGGTAAAGTACGTTAGAGTACGCTAGAGTACATTTAAGTACGTAACGAAGTACGTTAGACTACGCCAGACTTCGTTAGACTACGTTAGACTACGTTAAACTTCGGTTTAGTACGTTATTACTACGGATGCCTTTAACGTACCGCTCTTTTGAACATGTTCAAAAATTAAATCGAAGATCACGGCTCCCCCGAGTTAATACCAAGTTAGCATCACATACAACTACGGTACGATACGGATGCTAGTACGTTCAACTACCTTCAACTTCGTTCAACTACGATCAACAACGTTAGCCACCACTACGTTCAACTACGTCCACTACCGCAAGTATGACCGGCCCTTATGGTCTAACGAAGTCTGACGTAGTCTAACGTACTTCGTTACGTACTCTAGCGTACTCTAACGTACTTTACCGTGCACAAAACCAGCATCGACAGTCAATCGACTGTGTCTGTACAGATTCACCGGGCATACAGATTAACAGGTTTACGCGTATCTGGGCAATACGTAACCTATTACTTTGATTTTCGGTATTTTGACATTATTTGTTATGCTCTTTCTGAAAATGAAGTCCAAATTTGAACATTCTAAAAAAATGTTTATGACATCATTTATGACATCACACTTCACCACTCTATGGGCCGACCCCCTTTCGTCTCACCCGGCCTGGATTTAACCTGCATGCTACACCTCTGTACCTTAATTTAACAATTTCCACGCCCCCTTTTCATTGCTATGGGCCGACCCCCTTCCGTCTCACCCGGCCTGGATTGACCCTGCATGCTACACCTCTGTACCTTAATTTAACAATTTCCACGCCCCCTTTTCATTGCTATGGGCCGACCCCCTTCCGTCTCACCCGGCCTGGATTGACCCTGCATGCTACATCTCTGTACCTTAATTTAACAATTTCCACGCCCCCTTTTCATTGCTATGGGCCGACCCCCTTCCGTCTCACCCGGCCTGGATTGACCCTGCATGCTACACCTCTGTACCTTAATTTAAATTTCCACGCCCCCTTTCCCGTTACCTTACCCTCTTGTTTTACATAATTATGTTTAACCATGAACCAAACCCTCCCCCATATTCGTCTGTCGTACAAAGTGAACCCGTTAGACCTTTAAGACATTTGCGTTACTATAAATGATAAGAATTATGATTGCATACTCGCCTGCTTTATCACTGTTTATCGCGCCTGGCACGTAATACTTGATTATCTTCAATAACAGAGATACATTATGCTACACTTAAAAACAAATATGTTGTTGAAATTACTCAATAATTTGTTTTTCAACAAATCATCTTTACTTTTCTTGCAAAATTGCTTCATTACAACCTGAACGTATAACGTACTCCAAAATAATTGTAATTGTGTTAAATAAAATAGGAAGTTTCTGAAACAAGTTAAATAAAATAAATAAATAATTGGGACAAATGTGCAGAATATAGTTTCGTAGCGAAATACTGCTTTTATAAGTGTATTTAGAAAGGAATGGTGTTGGTAAATGATGTTCGCGCCTCCAACAGGTTGTCTAGCTAGAGTGCTCCCCAGGGAATTAAAAATGTGCACTTCAAGTACGGGGTAATACTTTTTTGGGGTAAAACGCATATAAATGGGTTTCAATCACACTAAAACGCGTCAGTTCTTGATATCTGTACGTGTTTTACAACTGCTCAAAATATACTCCGTGCAAAAAAATTCTTCATCTTTATCATACCCTTGTAAATAGATCCAGCTCAATCTGTCGATGCATGTGACCGGGGAGTTCTCAGAAATCAAATTAATATAAAGGTTATAATAATCTTGAGCAGAGAGATGCGCAGAGGTGATCCATTAACTTTCTGAAAATTCAACCAAAATCACTTGGAGCTTTCACACTTCTCTTGTACCTTGTTGTTTGACTTATGATATCAGGCGAATGAAATGGGTTTTAATTGTTCAAATGTCTCCCTAATTATGGAGATATTTAATATTGAATTTGTAGTCAAGAGTATCCAAAGTCGGTGACTAAAATCCTCCATAGTATCCGAATTCGGACGTTGAGTCAAAGGGGATACATATGATTCGACATCCTTCGCGAACGATCGGGATCAAATCAGTCATCGATTTACTCTTTTTTCATTAGGTAAACATGAATCCTTTTCTATGAAAATCTCACATATCATTCTCAAGAATCCTACAATCATATTGGTATATGATTGAAGTCTCAAATATTACTGTTGAGAAACAAAATATAAAGTTAATGGATCACTTTAAATCCTGTGACCTACTTCATATTCTTGTGAGTTCCGAGAAGGTGGAAATAGGCTTGAATTGAAGGAGGGAAATGGGGTGGGCGATTGCATTTAAAGGTAATATGGGATATTTGTAGCGAGTTGCAGATCTGAAGAATTTTTAATTTTTTCAAATTTGAAAAATTAAAAAATTGAATTGAAATTGCAATGAAAAATTAACAAATGCAGTTATTGTAGCAAAATCAGAAATGCAGTGTTGCTGCAATCAACATACAATCTAATCTTGTAAACAACAAACCAGTGAAGACAAATATACATTATATATATACATCATATACACACAGGAGTACAAATGATAACCAACATTGAAGATTACCTTTAATTTGAGACAGAAGGGATACTTATGATTCGGCACCCTTCTCTGTAAAAAAAAAAAATGTAATTTCCCGCGTGTGTAACATCACACCTCACTCCATCCTTTTAATTACAAGATATCGTTCGAGTCTTAACGAATTGCTAGTAATCACCGTCGCCATCTTGGATCGAGTGTCTCAGAACGTTTACAAGGCTAGTATGGAGCATGAGATGCAGTCCCACGCGAAGGAGACATCAAATCTTCAAGCGAAGATTAGTTCTCTAGCGGGAGAGCTAACCAGAGTCCGGGACGAGATAGAGGAACAGGAGCAGTACTCCCGGAGAAACTGCCTGCGGCTACACGGAATCAAGGAGGAAGCTGGGGAAAACACTGATGCGGTCGTCGTCGACCTCATTGTGCAGCTCCAAACTCACGGTTGATATCACGGAGATCAAGGACCTCGATCGTAGCCATATCGCTTCCCATCGAAGGAGGTCGACCTCGGCCAATCATCGTGAAATTCGCGAGACACTAAATTCGGGAAAAGGTGTACGCTGCCAAGAAAAGACCACACTTCATACGGGAAGACCTCACCGCAAGCGCCAACGACTTATGCAAGAAACACGGAAGCACGCGTACATCGCCAGGGCCTGGACCATTGATGGACGAATCTGGGCGCTGATACCAGCCTTACCAGGTACTTCTACTTCTACTTGGGTACTCGACAGGGTCCATCAGTCAGGTCGTAGAGTAGTGGGGAACCGGTGAGGTGTCCCATTAATTGCCGATTGAGGCAACTGCTCCCGCAAAGGCTCCTCGTGATGTAGAAGCCAATATATTATTGGGGAGCGCATTCCATGCTGTGACAGTTCGTGGGAAGTAGGAGTTCTGGTAAAGCTGAGTTCGAGTAGGTATATGCTTGAACTTATGTGGGTGGTATTGTCTGGTGATGCTAGGGGCCATTGGTGTGAGTAGTTGGTCAGGTGTAATTGCTACCATGCCATTCTGAATTTTGTAGAGGAGGTTAAGGCAGGAGATGCGTCTGCGTCTTTCCAGTGTACTCCATTGAAGTTGTTGAATCATAGCAGACACACTCTCAGAATGGCGGAATTGTTGAAGAACGAATCTTGCTGCTCGCCTCTGTACAGCTTCAATCTTTGAGACGCTCTTCTTTGTAGATGGATTCCAGACTGTTGCACAATATTCCAAGCGAGGTCTGACTAGGGAGAAGAAGGCTTGTTGTCGGATCTTCTGGGAAGAGCGTCGTAGATTCATATTGATAAGCCCGAGCATTTGGTTGGATTTCGATGCAATTCCATCAATGTGTTTTTGCCAGGATAGGTATAGTGAACAGTAAACCTTAGACAAAGGTAGATCGGCATTAAATTTCTTAGTCTCTTTGCCTAAAATGTATTTGAAGAATACATTTATCTTAATCTTTAAGGAATTATTTTGTTTTAATAACAAATTAAGCCTAATGTAATGTGAATAAATGAACGAAATAGTATAATAACAAGGGCAAATTATAACCTTCGTGACCTGTAGTCTGCAATGACATCACTCTTAATACCTTTCATGACGTCACAATGCAAAGGCGCGCTTTGAATATCCAAGTAACCGTGTGACTTCAAAACATAATACAGAAATGCATGCTAATTGCTATATAATGCTTAACTTTTTTGATTATCATCACATTGATCAACTTCGTTCTTCCGAATTGATTTGATATATATATTGAAATATAAAAATGGCGAAAAAATCGAAATCTCGATTGACCAGATGGCTTGGACGGGTGTTGACATTTCTACATCTCTCTTCTTGCCTGTCAATCGGTAAGTCTACCTCATTTTACTACAAAATATTTCATGAAGATCCTTTCCTTCCTTTTCGCCTTTTGAAAACAGTTGATTTATGATTTATTTTTTATATTTTGTGTACATATTTGTTGTTGCTGGTAATTGGGTACTTTGTTGGGTTTAACCTCCTGAAATATAGTTCTTATTTAATCTAACTGGATGTGGGTAAATCTATGCCATCCTATTTGAAAAGTTGAAAACAATATAATTTTTTCTGTTTTTATTAACTTGTTTAGGAATTTCGACATTATTATAACATAACGTTACAAAATAGTAAAGTTATAGCCAATAGTAGTAACTGCTCGATACGTTAGTAAGTAAGCAAGTCAGTCAGTAAGTAAATAACTAAGTAAGTGAGTAAAACCCCGATTTATGCAGTTGTTATCAGCCGTTATTATCGCAAAATGCATTATAGCCCTCCATCATTATGCGTTCATCTCCTTTCAGGCAAAGAGAATGAGGATGAAGACAAAGACACCGTCCAGAATGAAGACATTTGTGACAACTCGGACCAATGTGTGTTTGCGGTAAGAAACATACAAAACATGCTTTCATATCAATAACAGAAACCAAATGACTCTTAGTTGCAATGGTTAAAAGATAACATATTTCACTTCCTAGTCGGATATTAATTGTTTTATTATATTGGATATTTCATACTTAACAATAATCGACTATATTCACGAAGGCCTATTCCTGTTTTAACAAATGTTCCTCTAAAAAAATGATTTTCATTACAAAGATAATTTACTGAAAGATAGTAGTTCAGTAGCAATAGAAACGAGATGAAAGGGTCCTTTCCCAGCTTTGTGATTTTTAATTTAATTTTCCCTACTTTTAAAAGATATTAGAGCTTTAAATTTTACTTGCACATGTTACATGAACAAAACAGTAAGATTAAACAAATAATTAACCAATATAATATTACACTTCCAGGACTCAGCTCAACAGAAGATCCAACAAACACAGAACCAGACACAGATACCTGTCGGACAGAACCAGACACAGACACCTGTCGGACAGAACCAGACACAGACACCTGTCGGACCCAAACAGTGCCCCGTTTCTCTGGTTAGTCAATGTTCAAGTGATCATGTTCTTAGCACTCTTTATAGTTTCTTTCTCATAGTTTACTTACAACTGTATAGTAAATAGCTTATTATGAATTTCCTACAAATATTTCATTTTAGGTTTAAACAAAAATCAATTAATTAAATGAACAATCAACTCTACAAACCAATCATCTGTGTTAGTGTGTCTGTTTATCTTTTGTTATTTTATTTCTTGCTTCATTTCAAAAAATTTATTTTCAGTTTAATTTTCTCCTGCATTAAAATGCAATAAACACCTTACAAAATTTCCAATAATCGTTTCATTTCATGTCCACCATTATCAATGAATGAATAAACATTTATTTCTAGCTCTACAAACCGATCTTGGGCATGTTGGGCCAGCACTACCGTGACCCTGGACTGGAGGTACAAGTATGTATTTAAATCATTCCACGCTTTTAACTTTTAAAGACTTTTATGGCATAGCTACTTGGATGGGTGGGGGTGGACACGATGGCACCGGCCCACCCCCCCCCCCCCCCCCCATAAAAAAGACGAACAAAAAGAGAGAAAAAGAAGAAGAAATGAATAAAGAAAGAAAGAAAAACATTATATAATACAAAATTTAAAAATAGACACATGTAAATACAAATGGAAAAAAAATGAATAAATAAAATAAAAAACAAATAAATATAAATAAAATAATAATTTAACTATAGATGGGGGTTGACATAATGATGAAAGCTGCTGAAATATAATTTAGAAGGGATAAATATCATATGTTTATATGCTCCTTTCTTTCTTTAAGTAACTCAAATTATGTTGTTGTTTTTTACATCGCACATAAGTATTAAAAAATGTTGTTGTCGTTGTTCAGTTAGCATGATTAGTTAATTGGTGTTTATTGCAAACTTGTATAATTTTCAGATGGCGGAAAGAGTGAACCCGGCAATTACCTACATGTGCTTCAAAATCAAAGTGGCATGTATTGCCAGTGTGTTTGGCATCGCCATCGATAAATTAACACTTCAGTCTGGGGGTGGCAACCAGTTTGCCCTGGTGCGCAGGGGGCATGGATATCAAAACGTAAGTTTTATCACATGAATAGAAGAAAATGATTGCAAATTACATAGATACATCAATTCAATCAATATTGTCATGTCGGCCATGTATTTGGGCCTTTTATATTATGTTCGAGTTCGATTCGAGAATTATTTATCATTAATTCATTGCTTAGGGTAGCCTAAGCATTAAATAAATTGTGTGGTTTTTATGTTGGTAAGCTTCATTGGAATTAACTTTTACTAAATAAATTTAGTTAATTTGATTATCCTTGGGTTAGTGCCCAGTTATATAGCTTCTGACTATTCGTGCAATGAAAAGGGTTTCATGGGAACGTCCCCCATTCAAGGGTCTTTGTGGCTCAATGGTTGAGCACCGGTTTAGAAATCCGAGGGTCTCGGGTTGATTCCCCGTGAAGTCTATTTTTCTTTGCTCATTTTTGATCATTTATATTTTTTTTTTTTTCTAACTTCAGGTACATTTGGGAATTCGTCCCAGATAACACTTGTCTTGATTTGTTTCCAATAAGTGAAATTTCATCTCATTTATTTAATATAAATAAACTACATTATTAAACTTGTGCAAATACATGAACATACTGTCTGCATTTGTTTTAATTGCTTCAAACTATCTTAAATTCGTACAGCTGACTCTGACTCAGCGCTTGATGGCGCTCATCATCCGCCAGATCTTCGGCCAGATGATGATGGTTGCGCGCGCAGGGCGGGCTTTGCAGCTGCTTTGCATGTACAAGAACAATACGAAGGTAAAACCCGTGGTCTAATTAGTAACAATTGTCAAATTTTGTGGAATAATTGTAATAAACTACAACAAACATGATAGAAAGAAAGTCGAATATGACGGACTAGCCCCACAAATATCCGTCGGGAACTTTTTCCTATTGCTAGGGTGATATTTAAGATTTATTTGGTATTTGCCCATTTCTTTTGCTATCTTTATCCCATGTACTATAATAGTACATGGGATAAATTCATTCATGCGTATATATGGAAGGTAACAATAATGTTACCTATCATCTATACGCATTAATGAAATGCTAATTTGAAATATTTCGAAGAGTTACATCTGTGCATTTTACTGTTAAAAAGTCTTGTTTGCAATAAACAAACTGTTTAGATTACACTTGCATATACCGTATATACAGTCATGTAAGGCATCTAAAGTAAATAATGTATATATTCTTTTTAACGGAACTTAAATGCAACTAAAATACACCTTGATTTAATCACATAAAAACTAGGCCCCGTTTTATAAAAACATTTTCAATTGTTGCGAGTGTAACTACCATGGCAACAGCTTCAATGCTTCAAAGTTTTATGAAACAGGGCCCTGTTCATAAAACTTTTCCCATGATTGTAAATATCCAATTGTAACTAGTCGCTCAACAGTCAATCAGAATGGAGCATTGAAGCTGTTGCCATGGTAGTTACAGTATTCGGACACTCACAACAATTGGAAATGTTTTAAGCCCGGCGCAGACAGAGCCGACTCGACCCGATCCGACTGGTTTTCAGTCAGGCTAGAGTCAGTTTCGCTTAGTCGGAGCCGATCCAACATGTTGAATCGGCCTCGAATGACCTCCGACTGGCACTTGACTGGAAAAACCGGAGTCCTGAGGCAGCGCATACTGAGTTAAGCAGGCTGAAAACCAGTCGGATCAGGTCGAGTCGGCTTTGTCTGCGCCGGGCATTTTGTGAATGTCTGGTGTTCATGTCTGTTTAACTTTATTCACCCAGAAATATGCCGTTGTTCTGTACACTGGACCTATGCAGCAAAGGGTAACAATTGCAAAAGATAAGCAAGTAAGTCTATTTTTTGCCTAAATTTGTTTGTTTTTACAGTGATATGTTTGATATGAGTGTGAACAGCTTATGTTATCTGACTTCGTCAAATACGAGTCATTGATTGGCTAACCTCAGTCATGTGATGTTACCATATTTCATTATGTAACATGTTTAGATACGTGCCATTGCCCTGTGTACTTGAGAAGTTAGAGACTCCTTCTAATAAAAAAATAAAATATGATTTTTATATCAATATGCTTGTCCTGAATATGAATTTTTTTCAATTTTCTAAGGCAAAGAACATTTTTAAACACATTTATGCGCCTCCACATTCCGTACATTGTATTTGTTAAAGGTTTTATGGTACGGGGTATATTTTATACAATTCGATTCATAATGGGCATTTTGCAATTTGTCTTGAAAACCATGTAATTAATCTCAACGTAATTAATGTATTGATGAGATTGTCTACGGATTATATATCACTCCACAATTATATTGATATGCAAATATAAAATTAAATAACTAATCTTAATTTTAACATTTTCTTTCAGGCTAAGAAGACACCTTCTCCAGCAAAGGACAAACCAACCAAGATGATTCACAGTGGATTTGACAGGTAATAAAATGGTCAAAACAAGTCCCATTTGCTTAATTATAATTTGTTCTTTTATCCTTTATAAACGAGCAAATATGTCTAAACTTTACTAAATATATAACTAGAACCATGCCTTGTAACCCAATACTTACTTTTTAATGCTTAACTTATGTTTGTTATTGTGAAAGCCATAAGTATTGTTTTTCGTGCCTACATATTACCAACATAAATCAATAATCATAACTATAAAACTATAAATCATCCCGGGAAATCATCAGTGTTTATGTATATATGCTACTGTTACTACTGTTACGATCATACGATTCATCAGTGACGTAACATTTTGACAAACAAACATATTAAAGGGATAATACAGTGTCGGTCAAACTGAATTTTAGTAACCAAAACCTGCATGATAACATTACAAACTATTAGTTCCAACTCCACCATGTTCGAATTAGTATAACTAATAACAAACTATAAAGTCAAAAGCATGATATCATTCAAAAGGGGATACTTTACAAAAACATGGGGTGTGCCCTCCCAATAATTGGTGTGCTCCCCAATCAGTCCGACCAGGGGGGTGTTTCACAAAGATCCTAACTAAAGTTGAACGTACCTCTATAAGCTGGACTTAAAAAGTATGGAAAGCCATTAAATTCTTTAAATTGTTGTAACAGTCCCTTTTCAAAGGCATAAATTTTGATTCAAATAATTAATCCTTTTTATTATCAAGGAGATGTCATGTTATTGATGCGACAGTTATGAAAATTCAAAAATTCTTGCTTTTTTGGGCTTTTGAATATATTGTATTCCGGGCTACAAATGGCTTTCCATAAAAGTTAGGTCCAACTTAGAGTAAAGTTCAACTTAGAATCTTTGTGAAACACCCCCAGGCTACGCCACTGCTAATCATGATCACAACTTATACAAATCAACATTAACTTATTATACTTTTGTTTGTTTTGGTAATGATATTTTATTCTATAGTCACATCGAAATTGCCAAGATGTTGGCAGAGTTGAACCCGCGAGGGACTGCGTTCTGCTCGAGGCAGAAGCGAAGACTTGCCGCCAGCGTCAAGTTCCTTATTGAACGTAAGTATCGATTTAATGTGCCCCTAGGCTAGCCCCCACTACTGTACACCCCCGCCACATTCCTCCATTCAGTGGTCACTGCATTGCAGCCATAAATACCTGCCCCCCCCCCCCCCCTTTTTCCGATAAGAGGCTCATACTTAATTGCAGCCAGCAACATGGAGGTAACATACCGTAGCTGTTTCTTTATTGCTTTTGTTCGTCTGTTTTCAATATTTTATTTTCATGCAGAGATCGTAAATCCTTTGCCCTCTTTTCCTTTTGCTTAGTTATTGTTGTTATTGTTCTCGTTGTTGTTCTTATACAGATCGACAGGACATGCAGGACGCCCTCCCACTTCCAACACGGCGCCACTGTGATCAAGCAGAAGGCTACTTTAGATATAAGTAAGTGAGCAAAATTAATTAAAATTATCTCTAAACTTGTTGCTTAATTATCATTTTCTAAGGAAGGTATATAAGTGTCCCATTACATATTGAAATAAAGGCACATTTTCCAACTACAATGTATAGGGTGCTGTACTTTTGTGTTTATCAAATGAAAGTTACTGAACATGTTTGTTTGAATATAACAAGTATAACCACTTATCTTTTACACAGTACTTGGTAGGGCACATCTGTAATTCATTTTAATCATCTCATGCATGCATGATCATAGATAGTATAATAAAATACTTATACTACTTATACTCAACTTCGAATAAAAAATAATAGGAATTAAACAAACAATTGCTATGCGCGTCTTTAAAAAAATATTAACAACAATTAAAAATCATATTTTAAATATATTTCTCTGTATTTCTGTCTTTCTCCTCATCATACAGAAAAGGCCAGTTCTAACGGATGCCCGACCGGCAGCCCAAGAACGGAACACAAATGGTTCCGTGGGGGGGGGGGGGGGGGGGGGGGGAGGGGTGAAGGGGGACGGGGAGTAATTACAGATGTCAGAAGGCGGTGAAAGCAACGTTCGGAGGTCTTCTCAAGGATGTAACAAACATACAAACAAATGAACATAATGTCAAGCAGCTGAGATTCAACGAACACTGTCTTATGAACACTGGCACATTCAAGTTGGTTCACCATAGAAGGCACCTAATGCAACGTTCGGACTTTGTTTCATACTGATTCAACAAATAACTAAAACTGGCAAACAGCTACAATTCAACAGTAGACATTTGTGAAGGAATAATTGTCATGAACTTCATCAAGGAAGCAATGGATTTTCAAAACTTCATGAACAAACTTATTGTTCACAAGTTGAATCGTTCATGACTGAAAATGAATATTGAGTATGCACAATGAAATTGTGAAAAGTAAAAACAGTCAACAACAAAAAAGGGTATTGTGAGGTATAGTGTCTAAAATATAAGACCAGGTAAACATTTGTCAATATCCGAAAAACTTGAAAAAGGAAATTGATGGCAAATGTATCCACAAAACATCATCTTATAATGGATGAAGGTGGGAAAGGAATAACAAAATATGTTTTCAAGAAATAATATTCAAATTTCAACCAAGCAAATAGGCCGCAAGAAATGTTGTCAACTCAGAACAACTTAAAAACAAAATGACAGCAAATTTCATTTAGAAAAACAAATAGTGAAAAGGGTTTATATATCCGATTCATTCAAAACAAAATAATAATAATAAAAATCAATTGAAACCACTTCCAAATACAACAAAATATGTTATATGACTAACCCAAGTACCTAATATATAAAACAAAAATATTCTCTTGTAGCAGTGAAATACAAAAAAAAAAGAAAGAAAATTGCTTGAAATACAAAAAAAAAAAAATTTGCTTGAAATACAAACAAAAAGAAAATTGCTTGAAATACAAATAAAAATTATAAAAACAAAATTATTCGACTTCTCCTTTGTTTTTTGTTTTGTTGTTGAATGAAAAGTTCCAGCAATACTTAATTTTGGTGGCTAAATAGTGTGTACTATCAATGAAACGGAGAGTTATTTTGTATAATGATTGATGGTAAATAGACATTTTTCGTTAAAACTAGTGGGCGCTTTGTACACACCTAGAAGATACAACCCTTTTTGCTAAAATTCAAATTATTTTCTTTTTTACGCCTCTGTATTTGTGAAACTTAATAGTTTCACAAATACAGAGGCGTCGAACTGTTTTTTTTTCGATTGGGGCCAACATTTTCCGGAGTCATCTTTTATTCTACCATTAAAACTGTATACTCTAATGCTCTTTCAAATTTTACACTCCGTTTTGCATTATCTCACAAAAAGTTATTTCGTGCAGCGCCCTCTATACCCAAACTGAATATATAATGAACGTAGCTTATTTATCATGTCGATTGTACTTGTTTCTGTATTTGTATACAGGGCGCACATGTAAAGCATCTTTCAACCTTGTATTTGTTTTAAAAGAAGACGTAAACAAATGATAATAAATAAATAAATATAAATGCTGTGTATCATAATTTGTAAGGCAGATATAAGTGTCACATTTTGGTAGATTTACTGTACCGCGTTCCTGCACGTATGCAATCCTATACTACAGATCCCTACTACACTAGGATTCATGATATTGGCAAAAAGTTCTTAATTGGCCAAGTATTTTGGGTTAATTAAAATAAAGAGGGCATATTTTAATGACACCCGTTGGCACGTAATGATACGCAATCAGGCACCATTTCGTATCATCTACCCATGTGTTTATGTTACCCTGCTAAAAAGAAATGCAGAAACATGAATGGTTATATACATTTGTGGCTACCGTATGGTAACTTTTTATTGATCAAAGGTAGCCAAGACAACAATATTAAGCAAACATTGAAATGTAATAAATTGGTGCACTTTTACGGACACTCTTTGGCACCTATATAAATGACACGCAATAAGGCATCGTTTCCTATCACCGAGCCGTGTTTCCGTGTTACGCTGCTTACCGAAGAAGACATCACATTAAATAACGATTACTATTTAATGACTCTGGCAATACTTTATCAATTATCAAGGTTATTAGCTAAGAAAGTAATCAAACCCACATTTAAATGAAATAGATGGGCGCACTTTTACGGATACTCTTTGGCACCTACATATTATGGCACATTGAAATGAAATAGATGGGTGCACTTTTATACGGACACTCCTTGGCACCTATATAGCAGGCATCATTTTTGTATCATCAATCCTTGTGTTCGTGCTGCATAAGACATACTATTACCATTAATTAATATCTCTGATAATAATATTGATCACAAGGGAAGCCAAGACAACATTTATGCAAACCCGGGGTTAAGAAAGGTTAGAAATAGATGGGCCCACTTTTACTGGCACTTCCTCGGCACCTGTCTTATGGCACATTAATTGGCACCATTAAACAGGGGTTAAAGGGGTAGTTCAGTTTTGGTAGAGAGGGCGCTGCACAACACAATTTTTTCGTGAGGTAATGAAAAACTGAGTGTCGAATTTGACAGAACATGCAATTTTAATGGCAGAATAAACTTTATTTGGTCAAAATCGGTTCAGAAATGGCTGAAATATCAATAAATATATCCGATCGTATTTATTTGGGCCCCAAATAAATACGTTGATTTTGTGAAAAAAAATTATAAATGCTTACACTTTTTCAAAAATTTTCAAAAGCGGTTTTTAAATAGTTGTTGATGATCTCTCTATTTAATCATTATTTCAACAAAACATCACATGCATATTTTTGTATGATTTATTTTAAACCAATGCCTTATTAGAGCGCGCCCTCTTGTGTTTTAATGGCGCTTTTTGAATGATAACAGGCTTTTTACTTAGTCGTTTGTATTTTTGTATAGCTTTCGAGCATGGTGGGGTTATAAATATTAGTTTGTAATGTTTCCTTTGCAGGTTTTGGTTACTAAAGTTCAGCCTTACCAAAACTGTACTACCCCTTTAATGTTTGACTCTGCTTATTATTAGACGACTTTATACATTAATCGCTATTGGCTTTAACAATATTAAATGGCATCCATAAAGTTAAAGGAAAATAATCCAAATTTGAAGGAGCAGAAACTAGTTTATCATGCTTTAACATCATTTGGAAATTGGAATTAAGCCATGTGGAAACGTTGCCCACTTATTCAATAGACCGCTTCTGTTATGTATGCATACGCATATTATTTTCATACATTACAGAAGCGGTCTATTAAAAAAATTAAACAATCATTTTAGTTTTGAGCCCCTGAAAAGCATGCAGTAGCTTGTGATTGGGACCCAATATAACAATAATTAACTAAGAAAGCATGCACATAATTTATAAACCACAGATCGGAAGAAGGTCAAGCCTTGTGATTAATTTCTTCCCCCTTCAACACAATAAAATAAGATTAGGAAACAGAAATCAAAATCGAAGCGAAAGATGATGGGTGCAATATATTGTGGCAGGTGCATGTGTGCGAAAGGAAAACCACATTAATTTCCTCGACGTATCGTGCATGGATTGTATCAGGTGAGCTAAAACAATGTAATGTATAAATAGGACTCAGAGTACAATGTTTATGTCATGTTCAGAATTACTTGTTCCCATTCTGATATTAGATCTCGATACAATGCAAAAAGTCGATGAGAGAGAGAGAGAGAGAAAAAACAGAAGCAAATCAAAAGATGGGATAGATAAATACAAATCAGATGGAGTGATACCGTGACTCACAAAGTCACATGACCGTGATATTTAAAGCAACACAACAACATAAATGAAAGAGGAGGGTTCTGGTTTGGAACGCTCCCCCAGAGGAATGCACCTTGCTTGTCAAGGCAGGCATAATACATTCAGGAATAAGATATTTGTCGGCTATAACACATGTTAAAGGGATCTAGATACTAACAATGTCAAAATCGACAGAACTTACTTAGAACTCAATAGTAGTTATTATATACATACATCGGCGTATTTTTATTATATAAACATGAAACTGGTTCCGGTCTTTCGAATTTCTCTTTCGTTATATGAGATAATTATGTATGATTGAAATGTTTGAATATGAAAGTTTCACTGGTAGCGTTTCCACTGTGTACAAGTTATGACAATAAGTAAGCATTATGTATGTTACTTTGCATTTCGCTCATTCGGAAAAAAAACCCCATCAATTTGACATGAATATTTCACTCAATCGAGGACATGCATACAGCTCACAGAAAAACACATTTATGTCAACGCTTTGTCGGTTTTTGCATATATCAACATAGTTTAGCTTACGTATACCTCACAAAACCAAAGCCCTGCATGTTTATCAAATTTATCAAATTGTTATAAATACCAATTGTTGTTAGTACTATCATGAATACCGCAATCAACTTGCAGCACTATGGCAGCTTGTCATAGTTAGTAGTGATGTCAGGCATTAAACAAGATGTTTATACCAAAGGGTGTGCTCGGGCTTTTTGACCGATGGGGTATATATATATATATATATATATATATATTTGTTCAATGAAATGTAATACTCTTTGAATTTCGATATTGTTTATTTATTGTTGTTCAATTAATGTTATTATTTTCTGTAAATTTGCTATTTTGTAATTATTGTAATATCTCTGTTGAAGTGAAAAAATAAACTGAAACTGAAACTGAAACTAGTGCCATTTACAACGTATTGGATAAATAAAAGAAGTGACATTGTGTGATGCACACTAAAATTGCACACAGTTTCTGAATTGTGTACAGAAGTTTGTTTGGACTACATTAATATCCATCTATTTTTGATGATACATGTACTGTATATATTAATTGCGTTGAATTGTGTATGATTATTATGCATCACGACCACACACAGCTAAACGATGCCCTTTCCGCCATCTTCTGCCGTCTGCAGCAATATGACTCAAATCAATGCCATACGTTTGGGAATCATTTGCAATCAAAAGAGACAAGAGTTTTTATACACAATACATTAACTGTATATCCATGCCGAACTTTCTGGATTATTCATATTCCAAAAGTCCGGTTTAACCCATTACATGCATTGCCCACGGGAATAATAGGCCCATCAGTAAATCTATGGAGATTGCCAAATGTAGTAGCAAATAGGTTAACACCCAGTTCAAGCCCCACTGGATAAATTATTGGGAGTCATGCATGCAGAGTGGCGTATAGTGGTGTCAGACTGGGGGAACGCAATTCATTGGGGGCACACTCTATGTATTGCTTTATTTTTCAAAGGATTAGCCACTTATCGCATACAGTATGCATTTCTCCCCTTCAAATTATTGGGGGCGCGTGCCCCCCCCCCCCCCCCCCATGCCACCGCTATAGCTGCTACGCCACTAGTTCAAAGCGCGTTGATACAGAGATTCGGGCCTCTTTCGCGTTCTATACCCAGGATACATCATCCCTCTTTCATCTTCCCTTCTCAATTTTCTTTGTTAATATCATATTGTACTTTAGTTGCTAGATATGACGATCGTATATCATGTCACTTTTAATCATAACCAAAAATCGAAAAGGGAATTCCCCCAAGGTTGCACATAACATCGCAAACATGATACTCATGTTTTTGTTTTGTTTTTAGTATTTTTATGTTATTCGTTCAGATGTTTTCCCGTGTTTGTCACCCCTAGCACTCGTTCGAGTTTCAATGTTTTCATGATTTTGTATTAGTTTCTTATCTTCTATACAATGGCGCTGGGGCCATCAAAGGCCTCAAGAGGTATGTACAAGTTTTCAAATCGTGTTTTGTTTGCCCCTCCTTCCAATTGTGTTCCGTATAATATACCCAAGTTCATTGTGTTGCATGTCATTGTATCTCCTCGCTCGCAAGATTGTTTAAGCCTAATTGGGGTATTATTTTCGCCATTGCTTTCCCCTCTCTTTTGCCTTTTTTACTGCACAATTCAAGCTCATATATCTTTTTAGTCTAAATGTTATAATTTCTAAGATCCTGCAGGGCCCATTACAATTGTTTTCTACCATCACTAATGTCAATTACCCCTGTGTTCCACTTTTTGACGTTCCAACATCATGTGTGTTCTCATATTTATTCTGCAAATTTGGTCCATGATACCTAAATAAACACGATATTTGAGTTTCCTTTTAGTTTTACCTTCCTCTTTTCACGTTGACATCGAGAGATGTCACTATTCCTCAGAAGAATATTTAACGTCTTATAAGGGTACATATCCGCTGCTTTACATTACCGTTCACTACTGATCTACACTGATGTTTCTATTTTGTTTTTACATTGATACCAATGTCCTCAGAGGAATATGTTTATACCATAAAGTAAATATGGTATGAAGGCAGATTAAACTGTATTCCATTTTCCCTCTCAAATTTCGACATACACAAAATGTCACGATTTCTAACAGTATATGTAATGTTTCTTCTCCCAAGGTCAACACCGTCATTGAAATGTATATATATTAAAATATGTTAATATCATAGGGTAACTATGATATAAAAGACAGTTTATACCCCTTCCCTCCCGTATTTTGATGTGCAAACATGTTACGATTTATGACAGTAATGTTTCTTTACCAAGATACCAACGTCCTAAGAGGGCACTCATTTCCGTTATGTTGTAAATGTGTAATCATTTACCCTTCCCCTTAGACATTAATATTTATCATGTAACTCATGTTAAATGCTTTGTGACAGTTCGTGGTCTCGTTTCTATATGCTTAAGTCATAAAATTAAAATTAAAATTAAAATTCTATAAAAATCATTTTTATATTCCCTCCCACCGTTTTACAAGTGCATGTTCTAAGTCATGTTTTTCTTACTTTCCATATTTTACTTATCCCATGTATCCTTAGATATACTTTGATCATAATATTTAGGATCATGTCAGATGTTTTCTTACCGTTCGCCTTTCCCCTAAAGCCCCCGGCGCAGACAGAGCCGACTAGACCCGATCCGACTGGTTTTCAGTCGGATCGGCTCTGCGTGCGTTGCCCTCACGATTCCGATTTTGCCAGTCGGAAGCCAATCGGGCCGGATTCAACATGCTGAATAGGCCGCAACTGAATCGGCCGACTGTGGCTTTCAGTCGGATCGGGTCGGATCAGGTCGAGTCGGCTCTGTCTGCGCCGCGCCGGGCTTTAGACTGTTATGTGCACCATGTTAATACTTGGTGATAGTTTCATGTTCTTGTCTTTGGATGGATGCTCGAGTCACACTTTGTTTACAATTCTTGTTAAACTTATCGTCCCCACTCCCTCCCACTGTTTTTTTTAATACCTGATATTATTATTATTATTATTATTTATTCGACCAGAAAGCATAATACAATGTAAAATACAAACACAACTATATATGCATATAATACAAAAATACAAGTTACAAGACTGAAGAAAATCGACAAAAGAAAATAGTGAGGAGCAGTGTGTGGGCCAGGGTTCACAAAAGTAAAGTACATTTCTTTTGCCCTAGGGCATGTGAACCCTCACACACTGGCTCCAGAAGATGCAGCATTGCGGAACATAAATATCAATATCAATAATATGTTTGTTTCGCAGTAATATTTTAATTATCCTAACCCTTGGGTAACAGAAACAAAAAGTAAATGTGGGAACAGCAAGAAACACAAAACAAGAAAGAAGAGTATAATATTGGATAGTAAAAAATAAGAGGGGTGATGCGGATGGGGGAGGGAGGGTGGCGGGGCAGAGAAACAGGATGGATGCATGAATGAGGATGGTGTGTTTCACCCACATGATATGACAAAGAGCAACATATAGAGCAAATATAGGACTATGAAGGAAACATAAATCAAAATCAGTAGATCCCGGACATACGGTCTACTGTTTGGCCCCCGGGCAATTCCCTAGGACATGCTAGATGAGCAATTTCTCACCTGATTCACACCCTGTAGCCCAACCAACTTCAAGTGCAAGGTTCTGCCAGCGCCCAATTCCCCGACGCTAATCCGTGAAAAAAAGGTTCGTGCAAATATTGTATTACATGGTCAAGTTTATGAAGGCTACATAAATCAAAATCAGTATCCGGATATTCGGTTCTACTGTTCGGCCCCCGGGCAAAATGAGCAATTCCCCTAGACGAGCAATTCCTCCCAACAATGATTCACACCTCTAGCCTAACCCACTTCAAGTGCAAGGTTCTGCCAGCGCCCATTTCCCCCAACTCTAATCCGTGAAGAGGATTCGTGAAAATGTTGTGTTAACATGGTCAAGATTATCGTCATCATCTGTTGGACGCAGAACGTAATAATGCTTCAAGTAATCGGGTGTGCAAATTTGGGAATCACCAGCGGCGTAGCGTGGTGGTCCGTCGATGATTGGAGACACGTGAATTATGTTTTTAATCTTTATTTTTCCATTGTTCATAGTCGTATACTCAGGATTGTTTCAAGAAGGTGTTGTAGCTTCATTTAGTGGTGTAGTTGGGGTGAATTCGAATACCTAAAGCAGTAATTTGTCGCTAAATAGGAGAGGGGGGTGGGGTGGGGGGGGGGGGGGGGGGGGGGGGGTTAAACACCCCAAACACCCTTCCGGTACGCCTAAATATGCCGTTGTTCATTGTTTTTGTCTAACCATGAATGAGGGGCACGAACTACCTCGTGCCCCCCCCCCCCCCCCCCTCTTCATAGTCACTCCATTGGAGTTTACAAAATAGTTTCATGTTAAACTGAACTGAACAATTAAGTAAGACTTGAAATTATGATAGGCAATTTCAAATATATAAGATTATGTGAACAACTGTATAAAAGATCCAATTGTTGAGGTGTTAGAATAATGTCGGCAATTTCACATAGCAAGCAAAGCGGTTCTCACTGAAGTTCAACTTAAAGGGGTAGTTTAGTTTTGGTAAGGCTGAACTTTAGTAACCAAACCTGACAGTAACATTATAAACTAATATTTATTACTCCACCATGCTCGAAATGTATACAAAATTACAAACGACTAAGTAAAAAGCATGTTATCATTAAAAAAAAGCCATTAAAACACAAGAGGGCGCTTTCTAAAAAGACATTGGTTTCAACCATTTTTCATACAAAATAATGCATGTGATGTTCTATTGAAATAATGGATTAAGTAGATAGATCATCAACAACTATTTAAAAAACGCTTTGACAATTTTTGAAAAAGTGTAAGCATTTTCTAAATTTTTTGAAAAAATCATCTAATTATTTGGGCCCCCAAATAATTATAAGATCAAATATAATTTATTGATATTTCAGCCGTTTCTGGACCGATTTTGACCAAATAAAGTTTATTCTGCCATTAAAATTGCATGTTCTCTCAAATTCGACACTCAGTTTTTCATTATCTCACAAAAAAATTGTGATGTGCAGCGCCCTCTCTACCAAAACTAAACTACCCCTTTAATTGTAAATAACATAAACACCTTGGTTCACATTAGCTTCTAATATTTGGAATGTTTAGGGTGTGAGACGGGGGGAACGAGTAACATGCCTTTTTTTTCTCGTGGGCATCGGGACATCCCCTATTACTGGAAAGAACACAGTGTGAACATAGTGTGTAACACTGCGTTTCATACTATACTATGGACTACAATATGAACACATGATGTATATTAGACCATATTTTGACAGTGTTAACACTCATCACACTTAAGCATCCTGTTATCACACTGATACAAAGTATAATCACGATATTTTTTTACAAACTGTATTGTTAGCCAGTGGCGTAGCGTGGTCGGACTGATTGGGGGGGTGGGGGGGGGGGGGGGGGGCGGGGGGGCACGCAAAATTATTGGAGGGGGGGGGGGGGGGGCACACCTTACGTATTTCTTTGTTTTTTCAAAAAAGGCCCCTTATATATGTTTTCTAGTTTTCTATTGTTTTTTTCAAAATTATTGGCCCCCCGTGCCCCCCCACCCTCCCGTAGCTACGCCACTGTTGTTAGCGCATGTTATATCAGTGTGTTCAAACGTGTTCAACGCTCGAATTTAACATAGGTCAAAATCAATATTTTTCACACTGCGGCTCACAGTGTGAAACGCACTGTGTTCACAGATTATATCACAGTGTGTTCAACGTGTGATCAGCGTTGACACTTTAAAAATGCTAAAATTGTACATAGTCCAAACAGTACTTTTCACACTGCGGCCCACAGTATGAAAAACACTGTGTTCACACTTTGATAGGCTGTGTTCTTTCCGTTTGGAATAGACTTGTCCCATAGTTACGGATCAAACGTGAACGCGATTGTCCTGTGGTTTTCACGATGAGCAAGAGTTAATTTACCGACAAATAAAAATTAAACAATAAATAAAGCATTTTGGAATGATGAATGATGAAACACACTGTGTTCACACTGTTCTTTCCCGTGGGAATAGACTTGTCCCCGAGTTATAGATGAAGTGTGAGCGCGATTGCATGTGATGATCACACTGATCAAAAGTATACAGTTTTCTACAAAATAAAAACAAAATATATCATTTGTAATGAGGAGGTACCAGAAGGATGACTAAGCCCATTCTTCATGTTCTTT
>JBAMJV010005553.1:0-20000 GCA_037951105.1 Echinarachnius parma
ACCATAAATAATTTTTTTTTAATATAACAGAGTAATTTGCATTCATATAATTGATATCAGAAGTCATATATTAGTATATATAGATATGATCATCATTCATGTGTAGTACCTACGATGAATTGGCAAGAGTCTGACAGCGAGAGTACTTATCATAATATCATTAATAACTTATCCACAATTCCATCATGAATCTCTACAGATCAGAGACAAATAATACGGTGCTGATCATGAAAACAAGCTCTGCATGAAATATTATTTGTCAAACACTCTAACCACATGATCCGCATTAAAGATAAAGTACATTTTTAGGCACATCAGAGAAATATAATAATCGTAAGCGACGAACAGAACACAATCATGTACATAATCTTTATACTTCTTTTTTTTTACTAATAATCTTAATTATACACTCCCTTTTTTATCGCCAGTTTGGTTATGTTGTTGCTTCTATATCTCCAGATGTTTATCATTGAACTGTAACTCAATTTCTCTATTTCAAGATCATTTACACAGTGCATTGTAATAAACAAAACAATATATCAATGGCTAAAATGTATTGAAACAAATTAATAAATATTGAGTTAATGAACATTGAGATGGTTACAAAATTGTCCGCAAACGTAACATAATTTTTACCAAATTAAGATTATGTTTTTATTTTGGCATATGCAGAGCAACAGCAAGGGAAGTAACGTTCTTCATTAATTTGATATTCAACGCTGTTCACACAAGACTTAGTGTGTTTACTTGCATCAAAGAGAATCGAGCATTTATACATACAAACAATATTTTAAACACACAAGTGCGAGTGCATAATAGGTTATGTAATAATCTCTTTATGAAGCAGTCAAATGTTTCCATGCGTTTTTCAACTCTATACAGGGAGGCCCCAACAAACGGAACGGGGCACTTCCCAAAATATAGTAACACAATTATTATGTCCATCGGATAGGATGTCTTTTCCAATGAAAAGCGATACAAAGAACAGTCATTTTGGTCGAGTAGTTTTTGTTTTAGGGCGCTGTGAGTGACACCATGTCAGGTTCCCATTTTTATCAATTTTTACCAAATCAGTGTCTGATAAAGCGCACTTACTGCCCGTCATAGCATCGAACAACGAGCAATGCGCGCGCCATTGTTAGTGTGCATTTTGCATTCAGCCGTGTGCCAAGAGAATGGGCATAGTTGTTCGATACTATGACGGGCAATAAGTCCGATTTATCAGGCACTGACTTGTTAAAAAATGACAAAAATAAGAACCTGACATGGTGTCACTCACAGCGCCCTAAAACAAAAACTACACGACCAAACAGACTGTTCTTGGTATCGTTTTTCATTGGAAAATACACCCTATATCCGATGGACATAATCATCGTGTTACTATATTTTGGGAAGTGCTCCGTTCCGTTTTTTGGGGGCCACCCTGTATAGAGCGCAAAATAATGTCACTATAGTTGTTACAGTAGTATATGCGATAGCAAAACAAGTTTAAACTTATGTCATGGATGTAGACATATGTAAGCAGTTTCTTTTGTTCAGGGGTTGGGGGCGGTAATTTATTCATTCACCACCCCCAACTCCTTCAACAGCAAAAAAAAGTCCATGCACATATTATCTACCGATGTTAATAATTATGCATATTTCTTAAGGTATAGACGAATCTGGTTTCAAGTCTATAGGGCCGTAACTGGGGGGCTTCCAAGAGTACAACAAACGATCATTTGAACAGGTTTTAACCGTTATGCAACATGTCAGGTGTAATTATTTTTTCCTAAACAATCAGTGACCTTTGTTCAGCATGGTAGACAATCATGCTTGAAGCCCCCCAGTTATGGCGGACGTAGACTTGAAACCGGATTGGTCTATACATAATTTTGAGTAATTCATGTGTTTGTTTGTTAGTGTGCTGCATCAAGCCTCGTTGTATTCCGTGACATCTGGAGATAACTTGAACGTCTTTGTCGATTTCATTTACAGCCTCCCTCTGGAAAATATAAGAAAGAACAAAGAAAAAGAAAGAGAGAAACAGTGAATGAAAATCGAATGAAAATAGTGTTTCTGTAGTTGGAAATATCATGTAAAGATTTACACTGCTGGTTCGTTTTGGTAGGACTATTATACATCTATTGACGTTTCACACATTTTCGGATATGTCCACATGCAGTCAGTCACCTTTTTATAAGATAAACATAATTCAATACAGAAGAATAATTCAGCCCTTAGGCCTTCTTATAATTGCAAAAAGTGTATTTTTATAGCACAGAGTTTTAACTTCTACAAAATCCTATTTCATTATTTTATATCATTACCATCATCATCATCATCGGCATCATCATCATCATCGTCATCATCGCCATCATCATCATCATCATCGTCATCATCGTCATCATCGCCATCATCGCCATCATCGCCATCATCATCATCATCATCATTAATCATTCCCATCATCATCATCAATCATCATCACCACCATCACCATCATCAACATCATTGAACACTACATAGGCTATACATTTTTTTCGAAGAAAAATATAAATCTGACCTTGCTATGAGCCATTCCGTCCTGTTGACCTCCACCGGCTGCTCCCGGGGAGGGTATGCGTGCTCCTTCTCCGTCTCCCATAGCAACGGCGAGAAGAGGAAGATGCACATGCTGCCGATGGTGACGGCGAAGATGTAGAACCAGAGGAAGAACCGGTCTATCACCATAGCAACGTAGTGCCACTCTGCTTGCACCTGAATCGCGGGGAAAGAGTTTGAGAAAATGCTATGTTAGTGGTGTTCCTGAATTGTACTATCAAGTACCCAAATCACAGCACTTAAACATCATAAATAAATTCCTAGATGGCCATTTTTCAGTCATCACCTGCTGCTTGGTATGAATATGATGAAACTGATGGGTTAATAAAACCAATGCTATCCTTGTCGCGACCTTGGTGAGATATACTCCTCCTCTGCTCATCCCCCGCCTCCTTCATCCTCTCCGGCTAACTCTCGCTGCCTCGTCTTTCCTAAACGAGAATTCACTTAAATGCATTCCCTGCAGTAGAGTCCGGAGTGTTGGACTACATGTAATACCCGCGATATTGGAATTGGCATTCAATTTACTCAAATCAACGACAACCTACCTTGTGGTCCTTGTCACCGCCTTTGGTCCGTTCCACGATGTAGTTGAGGTACTCGATGCCCTCCTTTAGCCTGGACGGCGTCTTCCCGTTGTCACGGAGCCTCTTGAGGTCGACGCTGGCGTCCATCAGCATCTCCTCCTCGGTCTCGTGGTGGTGACGGAGATGGTGGGCCTGCCAGTCGGAGTCGATGTTGTGGAGGCTGGGGAGTCCGTCGGGTCCCGTCATGCCGCCGCTGCGCACGTTGTAGGTGTTGTGGCGGTTGAAGCCGCGGTCCGTGTCGGCATCTCGGCCATACATCTGTGTATAAATATGAATATGATTATGGGGGATGAGATAAGGAATAATATAGATAGTGCTTGATTCATACTGAATGCCATCTTCTTTTTAATCCGCCATCATGACACCATCACTCTTTCATAAACGTGCTTTGTCAAGACCTGTTTGACCTAATTGTTTTGTATACCCACATTTCCTCCCACGTTTAGTGATTATGGCAATGAAATACAAAATCCTTTAAACATCTTATTTGGAGATGACGATCCACCGTGAGCGGTATTTTATTATGTTTCTTTATTTTTCATATTCTTGTGGTAGACAATGTTCGTTTTATATGTCACAGGGTCGCAGGTCGCAGGGGTCAGGACACCCATCTAGCAATCCGGATTTTTTGGGTAGATGCCCGGGCAGCAACATTCTCTTCGCTCATTTTCATTTGTCACCAGATACAATATTATAGCTTACCATGAGATGGATGTTGTTACTGTGATCATCCTGCGCCATCTCGGGCGGGTAGAAGGCCTTGTAGTTCTCCGGTCGCTTCATGTGCAGGTACGGCGGCAGCGTCTCGATGAACACGGTCTTCACCCAGGTCGGCATCGTGTGCGTGAGCGCCGAGCGGTGGAAGATGTTGATGATGATGACGGTGACGGTGATGGAGACGCTGACCATGGCCATGGAGAAGAGGAGGTAGACGCCGATGAGCGGCACCGAGCCGCTCGTCGTCGGTATCATCTCGGCAATCAGGAGCAGGAACACGATGAGTGCCAGCAGGATGGAGATACATAGAGTGACCTGTCGAAGATAAAAACCAAAACACGCTCACATTTTAGTGGTTTGCCTTTCATATACGAACTACAATTTCACAGCGTAACTGAGAACAAACAACGTTGCCAGGAAGATGTAGAAACGTTTCTTTGATTAACAAAAATAAAACATTCTTATACATGTCACGACAACAATAGTCCATATCATTCTCTCTTAAGTTGTACGTTTGTGTTTATAGGATACTATCATATTGTCCTTACTTGCTGAAATACAAGAAAAGTTCTAACTCCGTTTCCAGTTTTAAGTCTTTGGACCCACGTTCGACTCCCGGACAGGCCCCCAGTTTGTTACGGTTCAGATTACAACCCACATCAAACAAAACAAATTATAAATACAACCTGACCGTGAAAACATTTGTTGTCACGATGATACAACTTAATGTAACATTATAATGATTAGTCGAAGGATGATCTCAAAACAAACAAAAAATTCACCTTCTCGCCACAGTTTGAGGGCACGTAGAAGACGAAGATGGTGAGGATGGTGATCATGATGCAGGGGAGCACGAAGGTGACGATGTAGAAGAGCGACTTCCGGTGGAGGACGAACGTGAAGGTGAGGTCCACGTAGACCATATTCTCGCAACAAGGGTATCGGATCTGCTTCCTCTCGATCGGGGTTTCGACGACCTCCCACTCCTGGTTCTCCCAGTAGCGCTCGAGGCCGACGAACGCCGAGATAGGCTGGAGGTCGATCTTGGAGTAGTCGTGCGTCCACGAGCCGAACTTGAGTGGACAGTGCTGCTCGTCGAACGGGAAGAAGTTGATCTCGATGAGGCACGAGCTCTGGAAGACGGCCGGAGGGAACCAGTCCACGGTGCCATTGGGGTAGACTTGTGTCGTCGTCATCTTCTGGATGCCATACGAACCACCAACGCTGTAGAAATGAAAGAAAATAGAAAGCAAAGTAATTATAAAGAGATGGAAAAGTGTTAGGATAACATTATGATACGGGTGAAGATCTGGATCAGATATTAGCTCCGAAAGAAGCAAGATGGAATCAGTCCACTGTGCTGCGCGTAAGATAGACTTGCTTCTCCCTGAATGCCACATGATCCTCCAACGCTATTCAAGAAGAAAAGACAAAGAAGAACACTCATCAACATCATCATCATTATGGTCATTATCATCATCATCATCAACATCATCACCATTATCATTATTATTGTCATCATCACCATCATCATCCTTATCTTTGTCATCATCATCTTTATCATCATCATCATCATCATCATCATCATCATCATCATCATCATCATCATCATCATCATCATCATCATCATCATTATCAGCAGCACCATCATCTTCATCATCATCAACAACATCAACGTCATCATCATAATAATAATTATTATTATAAGTGTTATTATCATCGTTATCGCTATCAGCATCGTCATAATAGTTATAATAATACTTATTATTATCATGGTGTTATTATACAGCGGAAGGTGGGGAAGTGGGCACAGACATATAAACTAAAAACAACTCTATATATATTATGTGATTATGAATTCAACTTACTTGTTATACAGAACGATATCGGGTTTCCATAGCAGAATACTAGGGACATGGAACACCGTGATGTTACCAAACTCCGCGGGATCCCACGTCAATCTGTAGTCTTCCCATCGCTATGGATAGAAAAGAAAATAATACATAAATTAAATTGATTAGAAAATGATAGACGATATTCACGATAATTATAATAACACCTCATAATAATGATGTATAAATACATTTTAATAATCAAATGATTACTTCGTAAGTACACTTTAAAATGCAAACACAACTATCAATATAATTTTTAAAAAACTATTGTTCACAGTCAGAGCAGAATTCAACTTCTTACCCAAATAATGATCTGAAAAGTTATCGAAAGTGTTATCATTCATCATTTTACAACAAAATAATTTTGTTTCCTTTATATCCGTATTATCATGAACATGATGAATAGTCCTAAGAAAAAAAACTATTACAATGAAGGCATGCATTCAAATATGTTGGACATATATAGTATTTTTTATTTCAATATGTGTGGACTTACCTGTCTGACCCACAAGCTGGTTGTCATGACTTGATTCCTCTCGTCCTGTGTTCAAAGAAAAACATGAGGAAATCTGTTTTACACCAAGGTTGATGATAGGATCAGGGAAGAGACTTCCAATTTCCTGATAGGATATATGGTGTATATTCATGGGCATAGGGGAACGTTTTCTCAGGGGGGCTGACGTATTTTGCCCGAATAATTTTCCTTCCCGACTATTCACCTGACAAGCAAACAAAACAAAAACAAACAAACAAACAGGTCTTCGCCTTTTTGATGCCCGAAAATGATATCTTGTTTGATGGCTTAGTCCGAAAATAACACGATTTTGCCCGAATATAAGACGTTTTTCCCCGTAAATGAGAAGGCTTTGTCCAAATGAACATGCAGTTTGTCCGAATATGACATGGTTTTGCCCGAATATGATATGGTTTTGCCCGAATATGATATGGTTTTGCCCGAATATGGCATGGTTTTGCCCGAATATGATATGGTTTTGCCCGAATATGACATGGTTTTGCCCGAATATGATATAGTTTTGCCTGAATATGGCATGGTTTTGCCCGAATATGGCCGTTTTTTAAACTCTAGGGAGGGGGGCTGCAGCCCCCAGCCCCCGCCTCCTACGCCTAGATTTGGATTGAGCGTTCGTTTTTATACAAAATATACACATCATGTATATCCTGCTAAAAGTACAAAATGAATGGATTCCTCAAGTTTATTTTTTTCTTCAAAAAGTGTCAATTTTATAGTGTTGATATTCACAAGAATAATTAATGGACACTTCCGCAATATATATAATACTTGCCCGAATATTGGAATAGTTTTAACTCTTTGGTGGGAGGGGGTTAGGGTTACAGGGCTGGGGATTGTAAAATATGAAATATTTGCCTGAGTATTGACATTCATTTTAAGACTCGGGGCGAGAGGTGGGGTACCCCGTTCCCCACGCACCGCCTCGGATGCCAACTTTCTAATTATTGTGTATTCTCATTTTGAGAAGATAGTTCCGACTAGACTTCGCATAACATGCAAGTTCATAAGACTGTATCCTCGTGATTTACTTTCTCTGACGTTGGTGACAATTATCACGGAGCAATCTCGTGTTAGGCCCCAGGAATTATCGGCTGAAATAACATGCTCCGCCCCGCTCGAGAATTTGCCCTCCTCTGCAATGCGGGGAAGCCCGCGTTCACATTTACATCTTAAATCGAAGAATTAGCCATCTGAAAGTCGGTTTTGCACCTGATTTTTTTTTTTTTTTTTTAATACTAAACATTATGAATGGGATATAAAAACCTAACACGAATTCAAATTGTGATATGTTTAAACATGACTTCTGCATATTTCTAATTAAAAATTGATAAGAGGAAACTATTGTTTGTGTGAGATCTTGTCCCCTTCTCGTGGCCCTCCGTGAAAACAAAGTAAGAGGACATTAAAGGGACAGATGAGTTCTGGAAAAGAGAGTACAGTTTTGGTCTAACCTGAATTTTAGTAACCAAAACCTGCACCATTGCATTACAAGCTGATAGTTATAACTCCACCATGCTCGAAATGGATACAAAATTACAAATGACTACCAAACAGCCTGTAATCATTAAAAAAGAGCCGTTAAAAGTCAAGAGGGCGCTCTCTAAAAAGTAATTGGTTTCAACCATATTAGATAAAATATTGTGCATGTGATGTTTTGTTGACATAGTTATTAGATAGAGAGATAATCAACAACTATTCAAAAACCTCTTTTGTATATTTTTTATACGAGGAAGCATTTTAAAACTTTTGTTAATGGCTGGTTCAAAATAGTATTACAAATGATTATGTTTTGGGATATTTCAGCCATTTCTGAACCGATTTTGATCAAATAAAGTTTATTCTTTCATCAAAATTGTATACTCTTCCGAATTTGACACTCAGTTTTTCATTATCTCACAAATAAATATTTTGTGTAGCGCCCTCTATACCAAAACTCAAATATCCCTTTAAGCTGTTGTTACACCTCCCTTGATCGAACTTGCCCAATCTTTACACCCCACCCCTCTCTGAGTTTATCCTGGTTAACGCACTCTGTGTGAACGCGAATTGTGTTTAATTTAAGATCCACCCCTGAATGGTTTATAATGATACATTTATCATATTAAATTATTTTGCAATCCGCATCGCGGAGCCTATAATTATGGTAATCGTTTGAATGGGAACCGAGTTGTCTGCTACTTATAACCCCTAATCGGTTGGTAATTGTAGTGTTTACACCATTATCAGCGGAGAAACTGTATTAGGAACTGAAGATGGACCCGAAATTCAATAACAAACAAACTAAATATTCATCTTCTCGTAATTAGATGAATAATCAACTGCTAACAATATTACAATGACAGTTATTTAGATAAAACTTTGGATATGGTATTAAAATTTGAAACCGTTTATTATGAACTTCGAATGGGCTAACAAAAAAACACACAACACACGTAGAAGTAAATTCAGTATAGTCCATGTAGACGAACCCCTCAACCGGACCAATAATGCCGATTAGGTGTCTAAAAGAGAGAGAAAGGGTTTATTATTATGTTGAGAGGAAATTAGCTTTTAATTATTATTCATCATGAGTATCTACTCTGGGATCATGGGGATGGTAAATGACAATTTTATCCCGAGACTGTGCGTTGATTTGACTGATAGAGCGCCACCAGCGCCTTACCAAAATGTTATTTGTGTTTGTAATACAGTATATAGCTGTCATGCTTGGTACACGGAGTAATTCAATATGATTCTACTGATTCCATTTGTTAATTCAATTTCTGCAAGGTTATCGATAGTTTGGCCTCCACCAATTATAACCTTTTAGGGGAGTTAATGTATAATGTATATAATATTGCGCTAGTATTAATTATATACACGATACAAATTGAATTGACAGATCTATGCGTATTATGTTCATATTGCTATGCATTTATATCAGTCTGTGGTATGAATTACACGTCACCTGCTTGAATTCGTAATACAAGCGAAACACAAACACTGCATAATTGATTATGGTCGGTTATGGACGAAGGACTTAAATGTGTTATAGACGTAAAAGGCACATAAACGGTCATACCAATGAATCAAAACACCAACATAACACCATCGAATTATACCGTACTTTCGGTTCACCCTTTAAACTAGCCTTTAGTCAAGGCTCTATATGGCTTGGAGATTCTCTATGCGATCACGAGCTAGCTAGCTGTAAGAGAGATAGATACTATTAAACTGGCTCAAATTCGGCATATCGCGGTTAGTACACTGCCGGTAGAACCTGCCAGACAGCACGATGCCTATCGGATAGGCTACCTTTAAACCCGCGATTAGCATGGATAATCATGCGGTTTCTCTGATGAGCATCATATATGTAATTATGCAAAAAGGGCCTTTGGTGCAAAGAGGGGGTCCCATACCCGGGATCAAGTTGATTACATCGGTAATTATAATTACGATTGCTCAAACACGCCCAGAGGGGCAACGATGGAGAGTTTCAATACGTGATACCCGCGGTGTATATTAAAGGTGCACCTGTAAAGTGTCTATTGTCTAACTCCACAAAAAATAATTTTGAGCTTCCACATATCTCTTCTACCGTGTTGTTTGGCTTATGGTAAGAGAAGAATAAAATAGGGTTAGATTTGTTCAAATTTCCCTTTAGTATGAAGATATCTATCATTGATAATCATTCAGCTCAAGAGCGTTTATAAACAGTCATACACGTCATAAACGTCATACTGTAATTAGTTGTAAAAGCTGACGCAAATTTCCGCTTTTTTAACCAGGAAAGCTGAAAGTGTTCTTTTGAAATTAATGAAACTTTCACACATCATTCGGACATATATTACAATGATTTTGGTATAGGATTGAAGTCTCAAATGTAATTTTTGGGCAATATCTGACAATTCACAGGCACACCATTAAGCCTGTTTGTACCCGAGCTAGGCTACATGGATATTCACTTTGCACATGTTGAATCTTTCTTGGAATATTACAAAATTAACATAACAAAAACAGTGTCCTTAAACAACAACCAACCTATGTCTTTAATTATAGCTCTCTTCTAAAACAAATCAAAATGTTCGTACCATCAGCTAGAAGGAGGGGCGTATGTATTGATGTCTGATGAGCAATGTGATAATCACGCGGTTTCGCAGAAAACAATCATTATGAATAAAACGCAAAAAAAAGGACGTAAACCCATTGCATATACGGGAACCTGGTATGACCTGTGTATTAAATCTATGGGAATTGCATAATCTAGTAGTGAACAGGTTAATCCATTGCCTATGGGAACCTGGTGGGTCCTGTATAATATTAACTGCATGTATGAGAATTGCGAGCATCTTGTAAGGAATGGGTTCTGAGAGAATGGGCCGGGGGATCAAGTTGATTACGCTGGTAATTATAATGACGATTGCTTCGACACGTCCGCAGGGGCCGCCATGATGATGTGGGGCAACCACCGCGAAGTGATGAGACGAGGATGCCAGTGGTGGTAGAGCAAGCACGTTCTTTCAAACTTTGAAAAGATGGACTGCATTCATGGAGGGGTGTAGCCAATCAATGGGGGGGGGGGGGGGAGGGGGAGGGGGCGGTGCAAGGAGGAAATTTTACCCATCTGTAGGAATTATTGAACCCCCTTTTAGAGCACTCAACTTTTGTGGGGCTAAACATGAAAATAAAGAAAAAAACATAACGACATTATAATTTGTGTTTATTTGTATGATATATTGTTCCGCTTTTTGCCGAAACTGGCTCCTTTAAGGGAATCCTCGCCCCCCTCTTCGCCCGCCCCCAAACACCACGAATGGTTGGCACTGGCAACGCCCCCGCCCAAGCTGCATTCACTTCGATTCATTCTTGCTTATGGGTAATTACATGACCTGATTTGTATCCCTGTAATAAGATTATATCGATCCCCTCCGAGATTTCTTTGTACACCGGTGTTGAAGAAGAAGAGAAAGTCATTGTAGGAATGCACATGGTCTGCGTTCTCCCGCGCGGGAGGCAGGCCACGGGCTGGGCAGGTGATACCTTCAGGGACGGGACCCACTGATCTATATAGCAAAGAAAGACTGGATAGACTATCCACTCATTTCTATTCAATGTAATGAGCTGATGCTGCCATCTTAGCCTCTCAGCATACCGCAGCCAGCGATATTGATGTCCTTTGTGTTTGTGTGTGTGTGTGTGTGTGTGTTTGTTTGTTTATTTGTTTGTTTTGTTGGGATATACTATTCACTAACTTTATTCACTGGAAGAAGCTGACATGCCCATTTTTAGCATTTGTGCATACTACAGCGAAATCGATGTACTTTTTGTTTATACGGTATGTATGTATGTAGGTTTGTTTGTTTGTTTGCTTGTTTGTGTGTTTGCTTGTGCATGTGTTTGTTTGTTTGTGTGTTTGTTTGTTTATTTGTGTGTTTTTTTTAATGAGCTAATATGAGTAGAGCGCAGATTGCTTATAGGGTCAACTTTAGGGTAATAAGAACTATAATACATCGTCATCTTCGGCATACAATAACACATCCACGATTTAAATTTATTTGAGATCGGGAATTGGAATCCCTTATTTTTCCTTTTTGAACTTCCCATGTCAACTTGGTAAGACTAGAAATACTTATCTGTGTAGCGAGTATATATTGTGACCAAAACTAACATTAACTTGTTTTACATTAAACACATTACTTAATTAGTTCATTATAGAGTGTAAACAATGATATGAATGTATACAATGTTCAGAAAACAAAATAATGTTCCTCCTTCCATGCAACATTAACATTTCTATGTACCACATAACATTATGGAGCGATGTATACCATAACCCGGCCTCAGTTCTCCCTTTTCCACATGCTCTTGTTTCATTTTGTGAACCAATAAAAAAAAACTAACGAAAAAAAGAAAATGATGCGAATGGGGAATTGGGGGCAGTGAGCGGTCGATAACTTAATATCGAGAGGCAGGGGTTTTTGGCGGGGCTGGCGGAAGACGGAGAGGAAGATGATGATGATGATATTGGGTCGTGGTGGAGCCGGCTGGGTGTTTTAACTACACAAGACGTGACCAAAATGAGATAGGGAGCGACAGGTCGTCGTTATGGAAAAGGGGGATTCACAAAGTCGGATGGGTGTGTGCGAGATTGAAACAAAAAGGGCGGTAATAGAAACAGGGGGAAAATACATTTTTTAAAATTTTTTATTTATTGTTCATTTGTAAAATGTTGGCGTTCATTAAAATATAATAATAATTACATTTCAAATACAGTATTTAGGAAGAATGGAAGGGAAAACGTGGTCTGATAAATATTGCAAAGGGGGGGGGGGGGGGGTGTTACTTATGAACGAACCGGGTGTGCGCTGGACTTTGAATCGCAAATTAAAAATGGGTATAATGCAAAGTTAGAGGGAATTTACATGCATTGTTGGATGTGGTCATTGGGAGAGAAGATGGAGCTTATCATATCAAGGGGAACAGGGGAGTTATAGGATGGTGGTCATCTTATCGGGAAAATGTGTTACATCAGTATATGAAGGATTGAAGGGAAGAGTAAGGCAATGGAGCGATAATGGGGAAAGTTGGAAGACCAACATTAAGATGGGTGGATGATTATTTTTCTTTAAAAAACAGGGGGAAGAGAATAGAAAAGGTAAAATGACAAGTGTGATTCACTCTACTATGAGAAGGATCGGTACTAAATAATGTGAGAAAGGGGACGTGTATATAGGGCGGTTGGACGATATCGTCGTGATATCGGATGGACGATACAACTTGCTACCACTACAGAATAAAACAAACATGTTAGCCCCTCAGGAGGAACATAATAATTATGTCCATATTCGCCATAAACGAGCAAGGAAGATGATATTGGGATATGCAAAGGGGATACATATGGATGGGTACGATAGTTTTGATTACATACGCAGATCTATGTAGCGATCCAACTGCTACCACTACAGAATAAAACAAATATCCAGTCCCATCAGGATCGAGGAACATGAAGATGATGACTATAGCCGCCACAATCGATATGTACATCATCATGATCATAGAAAAGGGGTGCTGAGCTATATGCAAAGGGGTATAGGGGTGGGCGCGATGATCATCATTATACACATGGATATCAATATCGCAATAATCCACTTGCTACCACTATATACTGTACAAAACAAAATAAAACATGTAATGCATGCAGGAGGGACACGAAATAAAGTATATAGAGTCGCCACAATCGATATGTACATGTTTATCATAAAGAAGGGGTGTTGAGCTATGCAAAGGGGGTATGGGTGGGCGCGATGATTGTGATTGCGTATCGACATCGATAGAAATATGATTTCTTGACAGACCAGGGTTCTATAATAGTTATATCCGAAGGGGAGCAAAACAAAATAAGATGTATGGTGCCACGATCAATGTACTCAAAATGGTGGAAAATATGGAAAATGAAAGAAAGGGGGTTGGCGCCAAAACTGTTATGATGAAAGGAAATTGACCGAAAATACAATATTCCTATACTATACTATGACCTGAATACAAATCTGAATTTATTTCTTTCTTTCCCTTTTATGTGCTAATTAATTCGTGAGTTTGTTTATTAATTCACTTATTAATTTATGTATTTAAACTTTTATTTGTTTATCACTTTATAAATTTACTCATTTGTTTTTTTTTCTTCATTTATTTATCTATTTATTAAGAACATGATTTATATGGATGAAACATCGATCTATTAAACAAATGTGAAGAAGGGGAATGAGTTCGACGTGGTAATTATTATAATGTAAAAATACAATTGGGTTGAACTGGTAAAGTAATAGGCTAATTAAAACTAGTCAAATTGGCCTCCTTCAAAATACTGCGAGAAATTGATTTTTTTTGCTCTATTGTTTGAGTAGATATACAACTTACTGTCACAATATGGTTTGAAAATGTGTGTATTCAAACTCCGCAGGGGGCGAGACAGGTGGGTGTATGGTCAGCGTGATCGATGATCTGGAGCCAGTCGGAGATTGGAAACAAACGAGCATTCGTAATGTTCGGGGAAAAGAAGTGCAATGTCGGGAGGGGTGCGGAGGTGGTCGAGATTTACGTAATAAATATGAACGGAATAAGCAAGGGTTAGAAGTACGAGAAGGAAAGACATTCAATAAGATTTCTTGTCGCTTCATGAAAACCTTTGACATGCATTCATGGAAATCTAGATCGCGTGTTCATTGAATTGGCAAACTTCCTAACAGAGAATCATAACGAACATAATTGTTTTTTGCTGTTGCATTGTTGGTGGGTTTTTGTAGTTATTCACTATAGATGCTACTGATATGCTATCATGCACGCTACTTTTATACAACGTCAGTGTATATTCTGTCTTTGTATTATTTGTAAAATTCGATTGCATAAGTTTGCATTTTCTAACAGGTTAAATTCACTAAAAAGAATGACTTAACAAGCGATACAGACATAGAGATAATAATTATAAGAATACAATATAGAGAGTTGGAGTAAATGTTGAAGAGTTTTAAATCTAACTTAAACATTAACCTGGACTAATGGTTCAGGTTTACAATATAAGCTTAACAGTTCAAGAGAAAACTCTCAGTTTCCTCCTTCCATAACGCGGCGGCGCAAAACTTCTGAGATCAAAAGAAACCAAATCATCCCTTGACTTTTGATCTGTTCCACATAAATCTGACAGGAGTTTGATTTCGTTATTGATAGTCGGCACCCCGGATCCCACACTCTATTGGTGGGATAATAAATAAGATGGAGATGGTGTCGAAATAGATCATCCTATGTGTGATGATTTTTATTTTTCATAGTGGTCTAGCGCGGTAGGTATGACCGCGGGCATTCGCATGTTCTTCAAGATGTTTCTTCACGCGCCCGCCTTCGACATGCGGCGAGATTGAATGTCATCTCAAAATCACATTAGTGCATACTTTGTATTAACTCACTCGTTACCGAGGATCCCAAAGGTCGAAGTAAAGTGCTGTGTTTATGCTCCTAAAATAGTAGTTGAGGTTATAGGCTATCCGGAAAGATTGTGTTGGAATGTATCTTCTCATGTGTCATAATTTTCATTTATTTTCCATGTGGTCTATATGAATGTGGAAAGTATGTTCACAGGCATTCGCACGTCCTACATGACTGTTCATGCTGTCTATAAACATGATAAAGTCACATGATTCACGCGACCTCCTACATCATAACCCACTGCGAGATTGAGCGTCATTGAGAAATGACACACATTTATATATCTGATCATGTCTGTTTTGTATGTTACAGTAGATCGGCAAAGTAGAATTGTCGAAGGTCGACAGAAGCAGGGTGGCTATGCGGTAGAGCTCCCGTCTCTTGCATGGGAGGTCGTGGGTTCGATCCACGGTCCGGTCACACCGAAGACCACGTTCGCATGCAGGCGTGTGCACATTCTCCGTTATCTTGCATGATATATCATATCACTTGACTACCCGATTATTATACCACGTATACTGCGATATTGCACCTCTTTGGATATTACATTTATAGTTTGTTATTCTTTTGTTTAGTCCAATGTTACCAAATACCTTCCTCCTACGGGTACCTAGAGCACTACGTACGACCTCTATGGAAACTATAGTATCTATAGAAGAAAAACAACATCGTGGTGACATTGGGCACTTTTACGCGCCCCTGCGGGACCGAATGTCAGCGAAAATTGCATTAGCTTTTTGGTTGGGATAAGTCAAACATGATACAGAAGATCGTAAAGCTAACAATAATCTGCTTTAGGCTATCAAAGGTCATGAGTAAGGTGTGTAAAATGAAAAGAGACAGGAAAAAAGGACAAGAAGAAAAACTAAGGATGAGAAGGAGGATGATGATAATAATGAGAAGAATGAAAGGGCGAAGAAAATAATAAATAGGAGTAGGAGTATGTTATAATAATGAAGGAATATACCAGACGTTTTGTTTATACATACTGTACTTTCATGACGACATTTGACGTACATAGCACGAAAGGTCTTCCAATGACTCGCCTTTTCACAAGTTCTTGTCATGAAATGGCACGCATCGGCCCTCAATCCTAAAATAATAAACCAACCTTTGTCTTTTGTTTTTATTGTTCGATGAAGAAGGAAGGACGGGGGAGGATGTAGAAATTAGTTGGTACACCTGACAATTCCCCCTCAGGTGAAGTAGCGTGGAAGGACTGATTGGGGGGGGGGGGGGGGGGGGGGGGTGGTGGCACACGAATTAGTGGGGGACACACCTTATGTAATCGTTATTCTTTCGAAAAATTGCCCCGTAAGTTGTTATTGCTTTGACAAATAATTGTGTATAGGGGGGGGGGGGGGAGTATGTGCCTCCAGTTTTCCCTTAGCTCTCTTTCTGGAAATTCGTTCTCTTTCTTTTGTGTTTTCAAAAAAGATGTTGGTCTATAGGAAGACAGGCCAAGCGTGATAACGGCCCTGCAAATCTAGTTCACCGCCGTGTCGCCCGCAGCTGAGTCGTATCACTTACAATAAACAAACAACTCAAGACAAAACCAAACACGGGTACATTTTGATAGCATTAGATAAAGAGTATGCCCTCTCCTATACATGCCTCCATTGGCATGATTATTGATATCTCAGTGATTTATTACCTTGTCTCGAGCCGTTCTTAAACTACACATTCCCGGGGTATGTTTATCTTATCTTGCTATGGCTGCAACGTGACATGCTTATACACATGAACCAATAAAATATCACTCTTTCCAAATTGGCTCTATATCATACTCCTTTTTTTTCGTCTGAGATAGGGATACGAGGCAGGGTATGTCTAGTTAAAAATAAGTATTGCCCAAGAAAAGGTAATTTAAAACAATGTGATGACGAAAAAGGAAGTTGGTTTTGGCCATATTGGTTGAGCGCGCGGCTTCCAATCGTAAGGTCCCGCGTTCGGAACTAAACGATGCGGACCGATGCTGACCCACATTCTGATTATGCTGCTGTCTATCCATAATTATGACTATTCTGTAGGTAAAGAGGGTGTATCAATTCACATGTGTGCCATTAACGTGAAGACGGACTAGAATACCCCCCCCCCCCCCCGCCTTCAAATCCAAATTCATGAGTATAATTGGCAGTTTGCAGGCAGTATTTTGAAAAAAATATGTTTACATCTACCTTAGATCTCTAAAATGAAAAGATGGAACAGATTTATCAATCAAAGCAGGATTTTTGGGTCACAATGATAACGATACCTGTTTAATCAAATTATGATTTCTTACATACCATGTAGATTGTTCACAAGCACTGAAGCAAATGTTAGCTATTTGGCCGTTATCATGTTTATTGCATAATTGAATCATAAAATGTGCCAGACAAACGTCACTAGTACATGTTTTATTTCAGCTATTATGAATATACGCAATGATACCAAAGATATGAATTGTTAAGGGATAAGGAGAAAACAGTTATTCTGTTTTTTTTTAAATTCAGGGTACACTCCAGGCCCATATCTAGTGAGGATGGGGGGGGGGGGGGGGGGGGGGTGCGTTGGGTAAGTACGCACCCCCCAACATTCAGAAAGGTCCACTTTTTGTTGGTCTCGGGTCCACTTTTGGGTCGACTTTTTACCGGTCTCTCGAGTAACTTACACGACTCTCAACAAGTGTTGTCGGTATCTGTCCCTTTTTTGTAAATTACGCACCCCCTTGAAACCAGCCTCATTAGTGTAAAGTGGAATAGTGGGGTTAAAAGGGTTAAAGGTATAGTGTTGAGTATTGGTATTTCCGAAGTGCCCCCGATATTTTTTTTGTGAGATAATGAAAAACTGACTGTGAAATTCGAAAGAACATACAATTTTAATGACAGAATAAACTTTATTAGATCAAAATCGGTTCAGAAACGGCTGAAATATCCATAAATGTATTTTTATTCAAAATGTTCTTCACCGGCAATCACCAGGAGATATTTAGACTTTTTAGAAGAATTTCAAAAAATGCTCGAGACCTACTTTGAAAAAAATCAGAATAGGTTTGTAAAAAGCCGTTCTATTGAATCATTATTTTAACAAGCATTAAATGCACAATTTTGTATTAAAAGAGGCTAAAACCAATGATTTTTTTTTAAATAGCGCCCTCTTGAGTTGTAACGGCTCTTTAAAAAAAAAATGATAACAGGAGTTTTACTTAGTCGTTTGTAATTGTGTATACTTTTCGAGCATGGTGAACTTATAACTATTACTTTGTACCGTAATGGTGCCCGGTTTTGGTTACGTGAAAAGTCGCAAATCTTTTTGGCTCAGTATTCATTTGATGCCACTTTCTAAGGCTCATTAATCGGGCGTGCCTAAGTGGTATTCGAAAGGGATTTCTGCCCGATGCTCCAGTTCCCCCTTTTTTGCCTTATCGATCTCTTCTTGAAAGTCGATGTTTTTCCAAGTATTCCGCCAGCACTCCGATATGTATAGAGATTTACGCAAGTGTTTTTATGGAGATTGAGGGCTACATGATAACCCATTGCGTCAGTCCTTGCCTCAACCCCAGAAATTCTAGACAAAAAAGAGGTTATTGGTGCTTGTTCGTGTTATAAGAAGAAGACAAACTTTTACGAGGCACAGAATGGGTCTCATTCCAGAAAGTCAACATTAAAATTGATAAATTCACTGGGATTAAAGGGTTTTAAAGAGATCTAGTAACTTTGTTGAGCATGTGCAAAAAGTGACGAGTGGTTGATACGATGTATAGTGTTGTTATCTGATATGTCCACTGGGTGTGTCTGTGAAAATTTCAAGTTAAATGGATGTTATATGGCCGAGTACTGAGCAAAAATGCAAAGTGATATTCACTAACTCATTGCACTCACTTTGTACACGGTATTGAAGATCCCTTGGATAATTTAACATCTGAACACTTCAATCGTAAAATATCTTTTTAACGAAAGGGAAATTTGAAAAACCGAAACCTGTCCCATGCTTCTTTTTTTTTTAATACGAATACAACAGGGTATGCGGGAACCGCTAGAATTCCAATTAGATTTTGAGGATTTGGACAATGTTACTAAGTCCCTTTAAGATCTTACTGTTCCATTTCCAGGGAATCAAACTCCAACCTCCTGTTCAAACTCGCGCTTTAAGTTTGTGGGTGCAAATGTCGCGGCTTAAGGTCCCGGAATAACCCCCCCCCACCCCCCCCCCGCCCCCCCCCCCCCCCACACACACACTTGTTACGCTATTAGTACCCATGTACTCAACGATTATTGATAGTAAAGATTTATCATACATGTATTAAGGATTAGTGAACTTTGCCCGTGGACAAATCTGGACTTGTCCAGATATTTCAGAATTATTACCGCTTGATTACACAATTACAAAATATTGATAAAGAATCTGGTATAACAGCTCTGGTTGGCTGGTATTCAAAATATCACGAATCGCCAACCTCCCTTCTTCCATGTATCATGAAGCCTGTCATGATTTTACTTTACCCAATATTTCACTAACTGCAGTAATATCATAACTTTAAAACAAGACGTCGTTACCCCCTGGCAAACTGTTGAATCAATTTTTTAGCGCCTTAATGTAAGTCTTAGCACGATAAAATTAATACGCCTATTAAGTGTGCAAACCCAGTCAGTGACTTACCACGTCGATAATCTGAGACACGGAGAGCCCCATGTAGACGGTCAGCGCGTCTGAGTCGTTGAGGACTGGTCTAACGTTGGATTCGTACGGGTC
>JBAMJV010005553.1:22500-77500 GCA_037951105.1 Echinarachnius parma
AGGGAGGTAATTCAAATGAGAAAATAAATCGATCGGCTATATGAGTCATGGAAATTAAGTACATCTCTTTTATGTTATCATTGGTTATGTAATAGAGAATCAAGTGCAAATTTAGAAAATTGGAGGAGGGAGAAGGAAGCAAGTGGAGGAAGACAACAACGAGGAAGTTTAAGAGGATGAAGAGGAGGGGGAGGTAAGAGAAAAAAAGAAAAAAAAAATACGAGAAAAATTGAGACGGCTAAACAAATCAAAATGGCGTCTGTATGACGTCACGTGAAAGTTTCGGAGACAGACAAAAGTAAGGACAGTTAAGACTTAGTAATTGATATCGATCGATTTACTGATGATTTCATTATAATAGAATATGCCTATTATTTAGACAATCGCTTAGTAGTTATATTCAATAACTCTTGAAGGCAGTTTGTTTGTTATACTTGAAGCCAAAACTAAAACGAACCAAAACATTAAATAGAGCAAACATGAGATCAAAATACCCAATCGAACTATTTATATATCTTCAAATGGCCTCTAGCCACACTTATGCAATCTAATATTGGAGATGGGGCGTGTCTAAGTGGTATGAATATGGGTGATCCAATAAACATGATAAAAAGAAGTTATGCATCTAGCGCTCTCTGTCGTCAACTGGACGCTTTTGACTTAATAACCATATTCCGCGGGATCTAAAGTAAGTCAAGTGGGTGTCTATCGATGCCTTTTGCTCTCGCTATTGCATATGTTGTGGCCTCATGGTCCACACCAGTGGCGTATGGCAGGTGTAATCAGTCAGGGTCAAATCAGTTATAAGAGGGGGGAGGGGGCAAATAAGCGTGGGGGCGGGGTAGAAGCAAGTCAAGTGGGTATCTATTGATGCCATTTACCCTCGCTAAATATTGCATGTTGTGGCCTCACGGTCCACACCAGTGGCGTACATGGCAGGTGCAATCAGGGTCACAGCAGGGCCTTGTTTCATAAAACTTTTGCAATTATTGTAAGTGTCCAATCATTGTAACTACCATGGCAACATCTGCAATGTCTTGTGCTGATTGGCTATTGACCTACTACAGTAGTTACAATAAATGCACATTTACAACGATTTTTAAAAAAATGAAACGGGGGCCATATTGTTGCAAAAGGGGGACGGGGGCAATTGATTAAGTCAAGTTTTGTTTAATCTTCCAATGTATTCCACCCTCGAAATTGCATGCTGTGGTCTCGCGTTCACACCAGTGGCGTCATTTGGGGTCAACTCAGAAGGTGGGCGCGGCGCGGGGGGGGGGGGGGGGGGGGGGGAAGAGTGGCAGCCGAGTCATTATAGTTATAGCATGCACACTTTGCGCACATACAGACAAACACTTGTTGTGTTGACGCAGATTATGTTTTTGATTTTGATTTTGATTTGATTATTCAACTTACGTCGATGTTTGCAAACATGGTTAACTTGAATGTTTCTTTTGTAAGTTACATGATATGAAAGATGCGTGACTTTTCCATGAACTCGCCAAATTCGCGTAGAGTTAGTGTCTAGAGGTTTAAATTCAATTTTCATACATAACGCTCAATATAATCTGTATAAACTCATCCCCATTTGATTTTTTTCTTTCTGAATACGTAATAGATGGTGTATATCAGAACTCAGATCACTATATTCAGAAGTAAAACAATCTGGCTACATCATTTTCCTAGACAGTTCATGTTTTAGAATTATTCTTTCTCTGATGTAGGGATAGTGCAGGAGGGTTGGGATGTGTGTGTATTCTGGTGCATTGTCAACTATTCGAGCGTTAGAACACAATCGTGGAAACTTAAAGTTATTACTTCATGATAAAGCGTAACAGTAAGTTTCAGCCGTTACCTATACCGTAAATGTTTGAATAGAAGCGCTATGGTACATGGCTCTGTACGTTGTCTTTAAAATAGCGTCAGCTGAGTCCAAAAGTAGGAAGTTTCCCGAGACGTTGAACGCAATTTAAATGTGAATGATAATGAATATTGATGATGAATAATGACTACTAAATGTAAGTTGGTTTACAGGAAGCTTGCGATTTAAATAAACGATTGTATCAAAAAGGGTATTATATAAGCGATTACTGATTCGAATTCCTTACTATAATGCTGTTCTAAGCCACTATTAACAAAGGCTAATATGAATGGGGAGTCTTGTATCGGGACTATTATCTTTATTGCATGATTGTGGAAACACAATGTTTCGCTTTACGTGCTCATAGGGAAGTATATACTTGTAAGTAGCTTTTCGCATTCGCACTTCCCTTGGTCTGAGTGTTTATGAAGAAAATAGATAGTAGCAAAAGGGTAAGACATTTTAAAAATGAAATGTCAAATGAATGGCAAACAATAACACATTGGATATTATGATGGGTCTCATCAACAAGAGTCATATATAAATTAAGTCAACATCTTAATGTATATGAAATTCAATGTTACATTTTTTAGGTCTTTAAGGAGATTTAGACTCCATGCAGACAATAGAATATCAACACCCGATATTAATTCAATTACTATGTAACAGTATATTTAGATGAATCCCCAGAGTTGAATATAGTATATAATCATCATCGAGAAGTTGTGCCCTCAGCTCAGTATATAGAAAACAAAAACGAGCGAATCGTTTACTAGAATCGCGAACGTTTCTTTCTTTTATGCCATATGATGATACCTTAAATGAATCGTAAATAAAGGTTGTTCTTGGCAACCATTGATGCTTGCCCGACATACATTCAGCTTGCTTGACGAAATAGCAGCTGACGGTGCAGAATGTATTCTGTCAACGATTAACGAAAGAAATTCAATGATGTCCGATTTAACTTGATATTCAAGCAGGGGAAAATTCTATTCCATCTATTGTCATACAATGGGATCGTGAATAAGTACTTAGCGAATCATTGCTTGTCTTTTGTTAATCATTTAAAGACCAAATTTTGCACCAGTCAGCTGCTATTCCGCCAGGCAAGCTGAATGGAGAGCGGGCAAGCATCAATTGTTGCCAATAACAGCCTTTATTCAAGAATCCATGATATTGTATAATCATAGATGGAATTCAAGAAAGACACGTCCATATGATGATACCTTAAATGAATCGTAAATAAAGGTTGTTCTTGGCAACCATTGATGCTTGCCCGACATACATTCAGCTTGCTTGACGAAATAGCAGCTGACGGTGCAGAATGTATTCTGTCAACGATTAACGAAAGAAATTCAATGATGTCCGATTTAACTTGATATTCAAGCAGGGGAAAATTCTATTCCATCTATTGTCATACAATGGGATCGTGAATAAGTACTTAGCGAATCATTGCTTGTCTTTTGTTAATCATTTAAAGACCAAATTTTGCACCAGTCAGCTGCTATTCCGCCAGGCAAGCTGAATGGAGAGCGGGCAAGCATCAATTGTTGCCAATAACAGCCTTTATTCAAGAATCCATGATATTGTATAATCATAGATGGAATTCAAGAAAGACACGTTCGTGATTCTATTGTGCCTCCAGTCTTAACGTTATTGCATGAATATAAACAGTGTTTTGTTGTTATTTCTTATATTCCTGTACTAAGGGCATGCCTTCTCGAAGATGAGTATCCCTATGCTCAACTCGGGAAATTCATATGAATATAAAAATGCACTAATAATAATTGATCATTATACCATTCTTAACAAAAACAATCCAAACAAGGCGATAGCCGTAAAGTGTCTCGCCCACTTGCGCGCACTTGACCTCATTTGACCTTTGACCTACTTATGTGACCTTTGACCCCAGAATATCATGGAGGCCAATGTAGGGCATCTACCAATCAAGTTTGGTTACAAACAGATGCAGGGTTGGAAAGTTATTAAAATTTTCGTAAGCGTCACGGACAGACGGACGGACAACCAGACGGACGGACGGACGCAATTTGAATCCCTTAGTCTCCCTCCACCTATGGTGGGCTCGACAAGAACAAACCCTAACCCTAACCTAGACATCATTTTTGTATGTACATAGATCAAATTTTACAAAGATAGAAATGCGGTGTGATATTATTAGCACATTTAAGTTTCACCTATAATGTTTTCATATCCGATGTAAATATTTGTTGTCCGCAATTTTCATTTTAGAAAATCAAGGAGTCTAGGAAATTTAGTGACGGAGCTGATAATCAATTTTTATGGAGGCTGACTATTTTCTCCATAAATACTTAAATCAAGGAAAGTGTGGATGCGAAACACTAATCTCATGTATACCTCCCAATGCAAATTTTACTCGGAACGTAAATGTTTTCCCACCTGCAAGAGAGGTCTATATAGGCCCCATTTAAATTAGCCTTTGTTGATAGTGGTGGCTTTGAACATCTATTAAGGAATTTGAATCAGTAATCTGTTATATAATACCCTTTTTGATACAATCGTTTATTTCAATCGCAAGCTTCCTGTAAACCAACTTACATTTAGTAGTCATTATTCATCATCAATATTCATTATCATTCACATTTAAATTGCGTTCAACGTCTCGGGAAACTTCATACTTTTGGACTCAGATGACGCTATTTTACAGAGCCATGTACCATAGCGCTTCTATTCAAACATTTACGGGTATATCGCCTATTATTTCGGCTATAACACCCATACTTACCCTCATCTAAACGTCCGATTGATATGCCATAGTATATTATATGGCGTCCTATGATATCCACCGCAACTTTCTATAATATATCCGAATTGATCACGAAACATTTACGCCGGACAAATCTCTCCATCTCACTTTCTCAATATTTTCTTGGAAGAAAAAAAAGGCTGCACAAGATAAGTTCCTAACCACCTGCTGATGGTAATGATTTCGAAAAACAAGATCTGAGTCGATTGCGGAAAAAAGCCAGAGATATTCATTATTCTTTTACTGGAATTATTTGATTTTTGACAAATCGATGATTTAAAATTTTTAAAAAAGACAAATATCTTGTTTCCTCCTTATCATACATAGTCCATCATCATCTCTTCATCCCTGTTTGAGAGATGCTAATCGAAGAACACATGTCATCCGCTCCACCACAAGACAGTCTTATTATATTCAATATCCGAGTTTGTTGCACTAGGATTAGGACGGATATATACAGCACTGCATCTGTCCTAACTATTTATGTCAACATTTCCCGACAGAACTGCGCAAGAAAATCTCCCGCCCATCTGCTCGTGGTATTTATTTTTCAATGAACGTAGATTTAGATGAGAGATGATAAAGAGGTATATCAATTGTACGTATAATATATTGATATTTATATAACAATTATACACTGGTTAGAACTTCACTTGAAAGAGAGATATTTTTAGACGGTAGAATTCTTGTAGAAATGTTGAAAGTTTTTAAGACTACTGAACAGGTTTGGCGAATCAATCGAACACTTTGATTGAATTTGTAATTTTCCCGGATTTTGGCATGGTTATGCAAAAAGCGCCGCTAAACTTGTTACTTCCTTATAGAAGAATTTTACAATGACATTACGATTCCTTTTGTTTTAGTCATACATTTCTGAATGAATACTGACATATCAAATCTTAACACACTGTTGGCACCTTTGCTTCATGAGATTCGTTTCTGCACAATGAAAACTATCCCAAGTTCTGAGCTCATCTCATCACCTAAGTGATTTTAAAACATGGCTTAAATTCAGCATACGGTTGATTACGGTTAATACTACCAAATTTAGTCCTTTGGTTGAATCTGTGAATGGCTAACATGTACGTCATAGCATGATGCAATTTTTTATATATAGGTTAAATGTATCCAGTTGTAGAGCACCTGGGGGTGTTGCATAAAAAGTTGCGATTAATCGTTAGTCGGTATAATACGCGCATTTTAGCCAATCAGAATTGCGTATTTAGGCGCATTTTGTGACTTGCGATTAATCGCAACTCTTAAGCTGCGTTCCCATTAGAGCGAATTTCCGCTGCGAATTTTCGCCGCGAACATTCGCACGGACCAAATCAGTGTTATTCATATATTATTCATATATAGTATTCTCATATAATGGCAAATATTTGCCAGCGAATTTTTGAAATCGCTTCTCAGACCGATTTTTTCAATAATTCGCTGCGAAAAAAAAATTCGCCGCGGAAATTCGCTCTAATGGAAACGCAGCTTTATGGGCCTGCACAATGCATGCAAAATATCTCTTCTGTCGAAATTGCAAATGTTAAACTTTGTTGAGATAATAACTAGTATCTATAAAGATATCTCCATATATTTCGCTATAAATCCCTATCACGTGAAAACTGTTCGATGAGTCAATCACGCATATGTTCCAGTTTGTACGCATGTGAGCGACGTTTGCTTATGCGATAACACGCTCATCGAACAAAAATCAGAGCGCAGGTTAAAATATGTACAGGATCTTATGCGCGCACGCATTGCATAAAACTGAAGTTAGCTGAAGCTAAATAGAGTCACCAAACCGGGGTACATAGAACTACGGACGTATACATACATAACTGTGCGAGGCACAGACGTATTACTCTCTCGCCAAAACAGATCGCTAACTTCAGTTTTACAGATCTAAAGAGTGATTTCTACGGAGTCGCTGAGTGGCGCTTGGCCCCTATAGTCTTCTATATATAGACACTTATTCGTGGACTTTTCACAGGTAACTAAACCTTTTCGCGGGTTATTTAAAAGCTTCTCATTACCAGGTTATATGGGCCATATCAGTTTATATTTTACTTCATGTACGTTCCGTGTCAATAAATAGAAGCATTGCGAACACCATCAATATTTGAATTTGTATTTTATCTGAAAACTTTAAAGCACTTTCCGTACTTGAAAACCCTCAAACTCAAGGCCAAGCTATCACTTGAAAGGGGGCTTCAGGACTAAATAAGCCTCTCCTTCAAAACCTGTAGTCACTTGAATAGGGAGGCTTCAAATATAAGTTGCCCCTTCAAAATTATAATCTACTTGAAAACGGGCTTGAAAACAAAATATGCAAAGACCCCTTTCTAATCTGAAATCCTTTAAAGTGATCCGTTAACTTTGCCAAATTCAACCAATATCCTTGGAGCTTTCACATTTCGCAAGTTCTATGTTGGTTGGCTTGCATGGATTGGTAAAAGAAGGATGAAATTTGTTTTGATTTGTCTAATGTCTCCCTAAGTATGGATAACATTATGTATGTATGAATTTTTTTTTTTTAATTGTTAGAGGAACGCCATATAGTCAAAGTCAATGGGAAATATAGATGATACAATCTGACATCAATTTTCACTATATTTACTAGGTAAAGTAACATTGTTCCTTTTCTTCGAAACTATCACACATCATTCAGGAAAAGCTTACAATGAATGATATTGGCATATGATTGAAGTCTAAAATATAACTTTTCGGAGAAAAAAATATCGTGGAGCTAATATATCACTTTAACACAATTCTTGTTCGATGGGCTCTCGACATTTGAGGCATGTACACACACAGGATCAAGTGAACCGACAGGAAGCAACAAGGTCAACATCACCAACAACAGCAACAGCAACAACATAATGCCATGACAGCATTAACGTCATTTCATTTTTTTACAAGAACACCTGCGGCCGTTCTAAAACATTCATGAACATATCCTTCATGTTTCTAAAAAAAATTGTGATTAAATAGATCGCGGGCTGATTCGTAACTCGTTATAAAACAAAACCCCTCCACATTACTGGTAATTAAGCATCCATAAACAATTATAAGCAGCGGTGTAGCGAGGAAGGGGGTGAGGGTGCGGGGGGGGGGGGGGGGGGGCAAGGTAAGGGACACATATTTCCCCAAAAGATGGGCGTTCTGCATGTTCTATGTCGAAATGAACTTGGTGTTATATAATTCCCGTTTTCTTTTCAACTCGAGGAGGATGGGAGATATTATGAAGGCACGTTTTCCCATGAGGGGAATGGATGGTCTGTGCCAAAAAAAGAAATTGTTTTAATGTATTGTCTTTGCCTTTGTTTCCCGCACACGGGCATAGGGGGGGGGGGGCTATAAAGGCGTGCAAGATATATACTTATGTGAATCCGTGTGTGTGTGGGGGGGGGGGGGGGGGGGCCCTTTACACTCTCTAACTATACATCACTGTTACACCGAAAGACCACGTATCAGTTGTACGGAATGAGTCGGGTCTATTGAGATAAAAATCAATAGATTTCTGAAATTCTCGCTCTCTTTTGGAGAACGTGGACGGAAACGAAACGACAAGCCGTCATCGATTGTCCGCCTAGTCCGGTATCAAAGGGTACAGGTGTTGGCTATTCTTGTACGGGCTTAGGAGGAAAGGGCGATATCCGTTTCCAAAACCATCCCTCCTCTAAAATTAATGGCCATGCCCTTTTTTAGAATGGTATTCTATATAGGGCAGGTGATTCGTTAAAGCTCGCGGTTTCCGACAAAAAAAAGTATGGATTAATTTGCGACCAGCATGTACTTTACAAGGTACAACAGGTATGCTGGTCCTTGAGATTCATATAACCCGCCATTTTACTGATATCATATTTTACTTTTGTGATGTGTTTTTATATGTTGTTTGTTAATTGAGATAAGTTATTTAATTTGTTATCATACATTAAAATTATTATTACGTTAGTTTAAAACGGTTTTTATAATGGAAGTATAGATCATTCAAATATAGACTGTTTTTGTTCTTCAAATACGTCAGAAAAGAAAAGATTCATAAACACTCAGAATGACCAACAGGCACGAAAGTTCAATATTGATACAATGTCTCTTCATACCAGCGAAATAAAAAAAACTATTATGATAACCATGTAGGTAGTTTACACTGCAGCCACAAAACAAATATGGCGGCCATAAGTGTGGTGGAATTTGTCACCCCCATCTATAGATTTCTTAAACTGTAACTATAATCATTTTCTGCGATGTGAAATTCTAAGAAAATAAATAGCAATAATCATATATCAAAGGGGAATGAACCATGGTGATGATGTCGTTTATTCAACCACACTTTGCCCGGGTACTTGACTATTGACATTTTACCGCGGTCGTTACTGAATCCATGAGTAATGTAATGAGGATATATAATTGTATTGAATTTATTTTATCATTTTTTGTTTTCTTATTTTGTGGTCACTGTCAACAGGCAAGGGATCGTTTGAATTTCACTCACTGGTCACGTAATCCAACATGTGGTAGAAATTAAAGACGGTTGTGGTATTTATGGTTTTCTCTGTGAAGATAATTACTCTTTGTAAAGATATGGCTTATTGAAATACCGTTTTGATAGTGAGAGGAATTTCAGATGAAGATTTTTCTGAAAATTATTAGTAACACAAAATCTTATTAAAAAAGCAGTATGATGGAGATGTCTAGATTACTTGGGGTGTATTACATGTGGTGTACTAGTCCGAATCAACGAATAATTGAGTATTTGGAAATTATTACCAAAAGTAAATCGCCTTGATAAAAATAGATAAAACCATAATTAAGATGCGCATCTTAGAGCAGGTTTACGGTTTAGGTAAGATAAAGCAAAAACGGTAAAGAATACAATTTAATCGTCAAGAATCTCCATTTTTATAGCTAAATATAGCATTTACTATTCAAATTCGTCATTAATAAAACATTAAAAAGCCACTGATATTGCCAAACAGCATCGACCCAATGTTCATTAGTTTTTAATGAATATCTTTGTCTGAACTTGTTTTAATTCGGATCCACCAACATTACGTACGACTAGATAATAAATTCAATATAAACCATATTAAAACATGGCAATCTTTGTAAGTACTAGAGAAAATAAAATGTATATTGACATTAACTACATTTCATGTGATATCTGTTTACACAGTCATGTTTTCTGCCTAACAAAAACACGTACACACTGACTTAATATTCAAGTACGGGGGTCAAACTCCTATGGGGCGGTCTAGTAAATAATTCCACTGGTATTTTTTGTCGTTAAAAAGTAATCTACCGTATATATCTCCCGAAGCAAGTCTTTCTTCAAAGTTCATGGAATATCAAGTGCTAAATAAGGAGAGGAAAAATACGCAAGGTTGGTAAAAAGCCCTCGGCGCCTTACAAAATGTGACCGTTGCGAATGCATTTAGAGAAGACAGAACATTAAAAATTCAGTAGGGTGGCTAAACTCCCCACGGCGCCTGCACTTTTTAAGTACAAGACCATCATGACCGGCCGTTGTGAGTGGATAATTTTGTGAATACTCTGTTTAGTGCACTATAGGTTAAAAATGCAAAAAAAATACTGAATGGGAGAGTTCTCCTCTTTATCATCCTTTGAATTATGAGGCAGAGATAATTCACATTACGTTCACTAGTGGCGGAGGTAGGGGTTAAACAAAATATGACCAGGGGAGGGGGGGGGGGGGGGGTAGAGGGGGAGTTGAATGAATACATTGTTTCAAGGGGTAGACTTGCAGTGCCAACAAAAAGTACATGTGCATCAATATAATGTGTTTGTTTGTTTACTTTCTTCATATTTGGTTGCAAGTTGCAACCTGGGAAGCCAAGGTATTGGGTGAGGCGAACTTTTCACGGGTGGGAGGCCTGGGGGGGGGGGGGGGGGGGTATCAGTGACCTCCTTGTCCCCTATACTAGCTATACGCTACTGGATTATGTGTCTAACCCTAATAAATGCTTCCTTTAGAAAACATTAACCCGGACTCGAACCCAATTTGGATTACGTTTGGTCTAATATAATTAAGCATATTGCATCAACTCCACCGTTACCACACTAAGAAAAAAAGGTCATTGTGCCATTATAAACGCTCATGAGCCAACGGTAATGGGACGGTTAAATACTTGCAATTAATCTAAATGAGATAAATTGGATCACCGGAAGTAAAGAGTACTAACATTATTCATGATTATTATGTCTATTTTGGGTCATTGATGACCGGTGTGTTTTGCGCAGGTTTAAGCACGCCTGGTACTCTTTGTTTTTTGTACTAAATGACCTGAACTGTGCAATGTTTTTCGCTAAATTTAGCGATCCTGTAATAATGCGATATCCACTGATGTAACAACGAAACCTGGAAATCTTGCGTACGGTTCCTAGAATTATATTTACCTCATCAATCTGTATATCAGAATGAAAGCTTCCACGCAATTACTAACAAAAGCAAGCCTATAGCCGACTGGGTTTGATAAGCATTCATACCGGTACATGGTATATGGACGAGAGGGGGGGGGGGGGGGGGGGGGGGGGGTGATGTGCAATAATGTAAAGTATGTCAACCTTCATGTTACATCAAATCGTGATTTATGTTTATGTTTGTATATTATCAAGTCTGGTTTCCCTGCTGTATGTATGATATATGGCATTATAATTAAACGTAAATGTCATAGGCCCTTTTCTCTCGGAATAGGATGGTATGACATGTATGATGTTATCGGAGGCGTAGGTACTGGGGATATGGGAAGAGGAGCCCATACCTAAATAAAAACAAATGGTACTAGGGTCATGAGGGTAAAAAGAGAATTACGGAATTATATATAGAGTGCGCACCCATTAAGTTGCGTGCCACCCCTCACCCCATCTTTTACCCCAGGAATACAAACAAACACAAACTAAAAAACAATATTATTCGTTAATCATCGATCTACATAATAACCTAATTTGTTCTTAAATGGAAAATGGGAATTCGCTTATGATGAAGCCAACCTTGCATATAGGTCCATTCTAATTGCTAATACGTAGTCTAGATGTCCTCATAACCAAGTATACAAATCGATCTTAAAGGGATCTAGTAACGTTGTTGACATGACTGTGCAAAAAGTGATGAGTGGATGATACAATGTATATTGTTGTTTTCTGATATGTCCACCGGGTGTTGTGTGAAAATCTCAAGTTAAATGGACGTTATATGGCCGAGTAATGAGCAAAAATGCAAAGTGTTATTCACTAACTCATTGCACTCACTTTGTACACGGTTTTGACGGTCCAGTGGAAAATTTAACACCTGAATACTTCAATCGTTAATATCTTTTTAACGAAAGGGAAATAAAAAAAAAAACGAAACCTGGCACATGCTTTTATATTATTAATACGAATTCAACAATGTATGAGGGAACCGCTAGAATTCCAATTGGATTTTGAGGATTTGGACAATGTTACTAAGTCCCTGTAAGCATGATGCGAATAGGAGCTGAAGTAAAACAAAAAAGAGACGACTGCATCCATTTTGGATGAGACGCCCCAGAGGACGGAGGAGCTCTCACCTTGGGAGGCTCTACTTCGATTCGGTCTGGAAGGCATTTTCATGTTAACCTTTCTTCTCTATGTTCTTCATTTTTTTGTATTCTCTTTGTTTGAGAGTCTCAACATTTCGCTCTTGTATTCTAAATGTATATTAAGTTACCCCGATCTAGGTTATGTCATTATTATGATATGATGCGTACGATGATATAATATTATTATTATCAAATGTGAGAATATAAACTGAAATTTAGAAAAGTTAATCTTCTTCTTCTTTCGTTTCAGGCGGCATAGCATCGAGGCAACACACCGCAAATCCCCCGCAAATAGTTAGTAAATCGTGTCGGGGTCCAAGCTGTTGTTTTGAGTTGGGGTTTGGGTTTGTAGAAAAGTCAATCAAAGACAAAAGGCCGATAAATGGCCATTTTATAAGAGCTGTTTACAAGATCACTGTGATAAATCGATCTGTTTTGATTTTGCATTAGAAAGCGTTCAATCTTGCCTTCTGTTTAACTTTTGCGTTGTATTAATATTAAGGGCAATAAAGCAAAGCGAAGGAAGGTTTCATTTCTAGAAACGATGAACAGTTTTAAGAACTCTGTCCTTGAAGTATCTGTTCGATCTGCACTGGAAGGCATTTTCAAGGTTCGGTCGTGGTCAACTTGCTCATCTTATTAATTTCATAACCATTATTTTGCCCTTTCATTCTAAATGCGCATATGCAATGCATCAATACTGAGAAATCGGTATACGTTGGTAGCTAATGGAATCTGTATCCTCTTTTGATGAAACAAGCCGAGGGCCGAGTAAATTACCAAAGGGGTTCCTTTTTATACCATAGACCGAGAATCAGTCTCTGTTCCGACTGTTGTTTCACTAAAGCCCTCCGCACACAGAGCCGACTCGATCCGATCCGACTGGTTTTCAGTCGGTTCAGCTCAGTATACGTTGCCTGCAGGACTTCTGTTTTGCCGGACATGTTGAATCGGCTACGACTGAGTGAAACCGACTCTATAGCCTGACTGAAAACCAGTCGGATCGGGTCGAGTCGGCTCTATGTGGCTTTAGACCGTGTATGGCTCAAGACTATCTCAATTTTTTTGGAGGTCAGATTTATCAAAGCAGAAAACATTTTAGAGTCGGTTATTTCTGACTTCTGTTTACCATCTTCTAACGAAAAAGTAATATTTTCTGAAATAAACAAATTTATACCGCCTCTGTCATCTTCATCTCTAGAATCTATACTTTAAGCCCGGCGCAGATAGAGCCGACTCGACCCGATCCGACTGATTTTCAGCCTGATTAACTCAGTATGCATTGCCTCAGGACTCCAGTTTTGCCAGTTAAGAGCCAATCGAAGGTCATTCGAGGCCGATTCAACATGTTGAATCGGTTCTGTCTCAGCGAAACTGACTCTAGCCTGACTGAAAACCAGTCGGATCGGATCGAGTCGGCTCTGTCTGCGCCGGGCTTTACAATAACTATGTATATCTAGACGTATATCGTATGAACACATTGGGAATCGCATGCAACCTAAGTCTGAGACTATATACGGTATCCCTTGTTATGAAGTACCCCAACTAAGCCAAAGGCCATCCGAGGACCGCGGGTGCTCTTTCCTTGAAGTAGCTCTTGATTCTCTCTTCGATCTACATGCACTCCGAGGCATTTCAATTTTGAGCTTGCATCATATTGTATTTTTATGACCTTCGTTATTCGTGCGGGTTTTTTTGTTTTGTTTTCAATATAGATGTGCGCATAGGCATATAATAATGTAAATATTATTTCTCTGGAGTTTGGAGACGATGAAATGCGATCAGTTAGTTGTATCTACATGTATTTTCGAGCTAATAATGTATGAACAATATGCTTTCATGCAGAAATGCGTAGCTGGATTCAAGGCCAGACATGCTTGGTGGGGAAACAAACAAACAAACAAGCAAACAACATTTCCCAAATTAAATCACGAGATACAAATCAAATAATATTGGTTTAGCTGAGAAAACTAAATATAATCGGTGTAGAAGTATCTGGTCAATAGGAAATTGGGCACATTTTCAAAAAAGCTACATTATATTAGTTTATTAATTTAATTGTGATTTAATCATTATCGTCTAAAGCCCTTCGCAGACAGAGCCGACTCGACCCGATCCAACTGGTTTGCATTCGGATCGGCTCAGTTTTCAGTGCCTCGCGACACACAGTTTGCCAGTCGAGATACAGTTGGATGTCAGTCGAGGCCGATTCAACACGATGAATCGGCTCCGACCGACCGGGTCCGACTCTAGCCTGATTGAAAACCTGTCGGATCGGGTCGAGTCGGCTCTGTCTGCGCCGGGCTTAAGAGTTATTTCAATAAGCGGTTATAAGCACCAAACTACGAAACATTTGAAGATTCACCAGGAGCTAATGATATACTTTCAAATTCGATTAGTTATTGTTATGCCTTGGGACAAATTTCGGCGGGATTTCATACGATTTAATCGAAAACTGGTATCCACCAGATTCCAAGATCTTTAAAGACTGCAGTGGTGAAGCGTTTCGTGTTCATATATTATGAAGTGTATTGTTAAAGTGAGGTGCCTTGGGCTTGGTTTAGAGGTAGTACTTCTACCTCGACCCGAATAGAAAAGGAGAACGCACTCCTGTATTCAGAGCGGATAACATTAAATCCCTTATTACCACAGACACATGAAGTTGATAATATTCATTATCTTGTTAATGTTATCGAAAAATGGTTTCCTATGAGGGTTTAACCATGGAGTAGTAGGGTACATGGTTAAACTTATAACAACTGCAAGGGGTCACATAGGAGGGGGATGAGGAGAGTTTAGAAGTAGGGGGAGTGGGAACTAATAGCCAAAGGGGGTACGGAGAGAGAGAATGAAGGAACTTGAGGAGAAGAAGATGAAGGTGAAGGACTTCAAGTGTAATTGGTGTCGAACGGGGTATGAAAGTAGGACGACATCGAACAAAGACAAGGGAATATTTCAAGTGTACAGTGGCGTTTGAAGGTGGGGGGGGGGGGGGAGCACGTGGGCTGGCAGGTGCCCCCCCCCCCCCCCCAATAATTTGCCCCCCCCCCCCCCCCCAAACAAACAAAAAAACATAAGCGGGAAAGTGTGTGAAATTAAAGAATTACATAAGGTGTGCCCCCAATAATTCCGACCACGTTACACCATGCTGGTGTCAAAAGGGGGTGAGAAAATGGAAGGAAAACAAACGGAGAGAAAAGAAGTGAAGAGAATATTTTTGAAGTGTAATTGGTGTCTTTGCTCTTTGGAGTGCCAGGGCTGCAGGCGAGATTCCTCTCAGTCTCAGTCCTCCACAAGTGCTTGACTCAGGATGATGGGGGTGAACAAGAAAAACCATCTTAGAAAACAAGAGATGGGGGGTATGCTACTGCAGCTAAGGAGGGGGGGGGGGGGGGGTAGGGAGAGGGGGAGGGGGTAAGGCAGCCATGATCCCCGTGGGCACTTTCTGCATCTCATGGGCGTCGATCCTTACGTAATACCTTTTCATCAGTGGGGGTGATTGAATAGATCACCCCCCCCCCCCCCCTGATGAATAGATATCAATTACAGATCGACGCCCATGGTGCATCTTCACGTCAACCCTGAAGGGGAAATTATATCACGTACGACATACATTATAATTATTATGTTTTTAATTTTAGGCGCAATCGTCTCGATCCGAACGTAGAAAGTATTGATCACCTCTTTCATCCTGTGTGGGTTGTCCACGGTTATGCCGCTAGATTGCGTGAGGGGGAAGGGACTACAACTACAACTACTACTTGGTGATAGGGTTTGGCAATTGATTACTAAAAAAGTCTCTAAACCAACCATTCACTAACAATACTGTTGACGAAATGTTGTCGTCAAGACCTCTCATACTTTGGGGGATTTATTTATTTGAACTCTTTGGGATCGGAGAGGCCTGATCAGCCAAAGGCTGTTTTTCATAGGGGGCCGACATAATTGTTATGAAAACGTAATTAAATTCTGAGTATCTTCGAAAGTGCTAACGGGAATGTTTTCTATTCATGCATGACCTAAAAAACATGAACTAGATTTATATATGATCTTTTATGTGTGTGCGGTTCAAACCGGAAGCATTTGGATATTGCACTGTCGTATTAAATGCATCTTGTGTATGCATATCGATGGTTTACCCCTTTAAATTTCAATCGAATGTTAAACAGCTACAAAGAAGATGTTAACCAGTGATGCTCTCAGGTATACGGTATACCATGCAAAGTACAGTACCGGGTGAAGAATAACATCATTTTATGGTATCATTTCTGACATCGTTTAGATGTTGACATTTTGCTCGCTTGCCCCGTAATCGATACTTAGTATGGCATCAATGAACCAATTAGGTTGGCAGATGGGTTATCAAGTCGCTTAAATTGGTATTTTAGAAGACGATAAAGCACTATCATAATGTCCTTTATGATATATAATAAAGGTAATATCTCTTCCTGTCTTACGATACTAAGTTTTATATTACATAATACGATCGTTAAATGCTATACTACACCGGGAATGAACAACAGCAGAACATAATGTCGACACATTACGCCTCCCTTTCTTATTATTCTGTAGGAAGTATATTATAATAAATTTGACATTCATTTAGTTCTTAACGTGAAAAAGTCGTTAAAAAAAACCCCCGTGACCCCGCCCGCCCTCGCCCCCGTGTTTCGCAAAAATAAATAAAGATATTAAATCATAAACACGCATAAGATGTTGGACACTGGTGCCCCCCCCCCCCCTTCTTCCCCCCTCATTGGAATCCTATCCCCCTGACCCCCTCCTATTTACCCCCGTGTTGTAGTGTGTAGTGGGTTAAATCCAAAGAGAGGGGTCATAATGTACATGAAATGCCAAAGGTATTAGCAGGTGGCATATGCTACAGCATTATGACTATTGATTCGAATTATTTGCATTATTTTCAAACGGGAATTGGAGGGGGGGGGGGTGAGTGGGGGCGTTCATCGGCTCAGCCCAATGCTGGCTACGCCACTGCCAAAAGATGAAAAGAAAAAAGAAAAAACACCAATGGGATTAGATAATAGCCAGAAATATAAAGTAAGACGGACGATTAGATTCACAAGACGAGACAGTTTAAACGAAACGCCACAACATCAGCGATAATTCCCGCGCTAAGTATAGATTTCACAAACAACAGAGTAACATTATACAGGTATACTCGTTTTTGCAGTGTACAGGTGTTGTTAGGGTTAACCTATATACATGATATAGGCAATGGTTTCTGAAGGGGGTAACGTCTGCCACAAATGAATTTGATGTATTTGCGTATAGTAGTACAGGTGTAGAGGCAAGAGTCGGAGGCTATATAGCCCCCGACCCCTTCCCCTTGTCTACGTCGGATGAGAGAAATGTGATAGGGGTGTTACATGATACTGCAAGGTCTCGTGTCTGGATGGCAGGAACGAATTGCAAGGGAGACTAACTATCACACGAACATCAGCCCATCCTCTACTCGCAAACAACTGAATGATCATATTTCTATTTGATAATTATGATGATGATTTTGGTCCTTGAAATGTAGAGGGGAAATCATATATGTTTCTCCAGGACCCAACGCCCATTGAGCATAGGCCATCAAAACTAACCATTTGTTACATTGCCACCCACCCCTCCTAAACATACAATACATTGTTTTGTGGTGAAGCAAACGAGGTGTGTTATTGCCCCCTTTTGCACATCTACTGTCCCCATAGCATCAAACAAAGAAATAAACAAAACATTTATGTTATTGTTAACTTAGCCTCAGCTAATTTCGGTAACTTCATGACGCCCCCCCCCCTTCCCTTCCCCATTCCCACCTAAATCATAACAAACATACAATCTTTGATTGGTGTGGCAAATGGGGTGGGGGCCGGCCGATGTTTATAGCTCGGTTTGCCCCCCCCCCCGTACTATCCCAAGCATCAAACAAAGACAAACATGTTATTGTTAACATATCCTGCCCCTTTTCGGTAACTTCATGACGCCCCCCCCCCCCCCCTCCCTTCCCCTCCCCAAACCCTCATCTGTGTCCGTCGTCTGGGATGACCCATATGCGACGCCACTGGATGTTTACAGACCATGATAATGACGGTATAGATTTCTTCTTCATTTTCTACTAAAAATGGACTCTTCACAAAGTATCTCTGCCAGGCTCAACAATCTGAACTTCTGTCTGCACTTTGCGGACGAAAATCAATGCTTTTAGCGCGTGTGTCCATTCCTATTAACGTCTGCATACATCCGGCCGAAGGCAGAGGTCACTACTATATATTATTTATCCATTCTTTTTTTTTTTTCAAAAAAAAGAAGTTCTTGTATCGGCTCTGTCACGTGACTGTATATAGCCCATACGACATTATTGTCAAAATTTATGTGACTTTGTGTGCAGGACACGGCGCGGTATGATGTATCCTGTACATCGAATAGAAGGTTGAAAAATATAGTTAAATCTTTATTATGTTTACGCTATAACGTTGGTAGATTTTTGCCATTCGACAATCTGATCCCTACTCTTGGTGTTACTGTTTCTATCATATTCATAATACACTCTGCATCTAATACAGTTCTCTCTTTACTCTACTATCTATGTACTATTTATGTATGAGTGGCATAGGTAGTGCAAGCTATACTATAACAAAGAGGGAGGCAGCTTGAATCAAAGATGAATTGCAGGGGATGAGTATTAGAAAATGACCCCACCCCCTACTTTAAAGGGAAAGTTGAGTTTTGGTAGAGAGGGCGCTAGACTACTTAATTGGTTTGTGAGGTAATGAAAAACTGAGTGTAAAATTTGAAAGAGCATAATATTTAAACAATAAAATCATCTTTGTTTGATCAAAATCGGTTCAGAAACGGCTGAAATATCCATAAATATAACAATTTGTAATAAACCCGGGGCCCCGGGTTTATTAGAGAATTTTGAACCAGCCGTTAAAAATTCAAAAAAATGCTTCCTCTTTTCAAAAAGTTACAAAATAGGTATTTAAATAGTTGTTGGTTATTTCTCTATCTAATCACTATTTCAACAAAGCATCACATGCACAATATTTTATTCAAAATGGTTGAAACCGATGAGTGTTTAGAGAGCGCCCTCTTATGTTTTAACGGCTCTTTTTGAATGATAACATGATCTTTACTACGTCATTTGTAATTTTGTGTTCCTTTCTAGTTATAACTATTAGTTTGTAATGTAATGATGCAGGTTTTGGTTACTAAAATTCAGTTTCACTAAAACTGTACTCTCCTTACCAGAACTCAACTATCCCTTTAACCCAATTGATCGGGCCAAATATTCGTCTAGATCTTGGACATCACGAGCGGCGCGGTAAATACGAAACAACAAGCAGACAAGGCGGCTTGTTTAACCCTCTAAGTATCAAAACACCACACTTTAAATAATTGTCAACCTATTGCAGATTGCATATTTAGCAGGATAGGAGGTTTGTTTGTTGTTTCAACGGCGGCGAAAATCCCGACACGCTTTCCCCCGGAGCTAGCCGATGCCGACAAAGTATACTGATCCGCTCTATACCTCTCCAACGCAGTTGATCCAGCAAGGTGAATCTGGTGATAGTATTACTTTACCAATTCCCTCGGACCTACCAGAATGCCAGAAGTGCAAAGGCCACCGGGTAACATTTAGATCACGTTACCCATTAGCAGAATTAACACGACAGCGTCTTTTTTACGTTTTCTCCTAGAAAATGGCGTTAGGGTTAGAAAAGGTGAGAAAACTGTAAACTGACCGGACAGAAGATCACTTGCGTCCGGGAAAAAGATCCGGAGAGTATTTTCTTATCATATTAGCGACCCGTCGTTTCGTTTCATCGGCTAATTGTTTGGAAACTGACCGCCGAATTTAGAAGTTTACTGTATCTAGGACGACAGCACATTTCTCTAATTTTTAAATAGCGAAACAGGATCTGACGTCAGGTGAGAGAATCGTAAAGTGACCCTAACAAAAAAAAGTCACTTCTCTGCGCCGAGTTTGGGATGCGTCGTTTCATCAGCTAATTGCGTGAAAACTGACCACCGAATAAAGGAGTCGTGTGTAACCAAGTCCGCCACTTGGTGTGTGCTAATATGGATTAATTTTTACTTTTACTTTTTACTTTTTGGAATAAAACAAAATCGTACGAAAGATGAGCTATAAAAGGACACTTTTTGAAGGTAATGACGTCATCTCCTGTAAACCTCTGTAAAACACATCAGGATGACCTTGTTGAAGTCTTTGGAAAATGCGGTGTCCTATTTATACGAAAATTTCGAAGGATATTTTGCTATGATATTCCTTCTAAATCACGTCATAACGTCGAACCCTCGATGTACCTGAGGCCGACGACAAGAAAGGAAAGCATCTTTGTTTGCTTTTAAAAAACTTCAGTATTCCTTAAAATCAATGTTGTTGTGGGATACATCTGTACAAAGATAAGGTTGGTGAATTTTGTTTACTGGAAATGGGGAGAATATGTTAACATCTTCATTAGATTAACATTAATTGTTTATTAGTTGTTGTTTCTTCTATGAAAATCATCGCACGAATTATGAGTATGAATATTTTCGAAAAGGTTCAAGCTACTCTTTTTTTTTCTTCTTCAACATGTTCAAAGTTGCCTCAATTAACGTGAATGAATCCCGTACGTTCGATTTTGCTCAAAAAGAGTACAAAAGGACCACCAAAATCAGTTTGATACAATAATATGATATCAGAGACTCGCGGGATAATCACTCTTTCTTCCAATCTCGTACCAGGACAACCTTCGATTGATATTCACATACACAAGGTTCATATCGTAATGTTAAGGTTGAACAATTTAGGAGTTTGCTGTCGCAAGATTAGCGTGGCGTCTGTACAAATTGTGTGTAAACACAGTGAAATGTCAAGTAAAACTAATGGAAGCAAAGCTACGTTTATCAGTGTAACATGTGTATATACATGTATACATACAATTTTGTCAGATTTTGCTTAAAGGGATAGTTCAGTTTTGGTTTAGAGGGTGTTTCGAGAAATATGTTTTTTTCATTAATTAATGAAAAACTAAGTTTAATAATTGAAAGAGCACAGAATTAAAAAAACAGAATCAACTTTGTTTGATCAAAATCGGTTCAGAAACAGCTGAAATATCCATAAACATATCTACGGAATTGATGTTGGGGACCATCATTTATTCAATAATTAAACACAACATTTAGAACGTACATCTTTTTAACAAATATATATATCAAAATGGTTTTTGATGATTTCTCTATTGAATAATTATTTTGATCAAACATCACATTCACATTTTGTATAACAAATTTTGTTGAAACTTGATGTGTCGGGAGGGTGCCCTCTTGTGTTATTGGCTGCTTTAAAAAAAATGAAAAAAGCCCTTTAGTTTAACCGGTTTTTGTTGTTGTTTACATTCAAGCATCATAGAAATATAACTCACAGTTCTTAATGATAACTTACCAGTTTTAGTTACTAAAATTATGTATGACCAAAACTGCACTATTCCTTTAAAATAACAGAAGATTGCGTTTCGGTAATAAATAATACACTTTTCAAAGATTTATGATTTGATTTCAAGCCCAGTTCTTCTATATCACAGCAAAGAAAATATCAATCATCGCATTTTGTCACTTCGAGCAACACAACTTCGTGTAGCACTTAAAGGGGATTAACATCAAGCAAACTCTGCAATAATATTCCATATGAAAAGAGTTATGTAAAAAGTCAAATTCACAAACAATTATATAATATATTAGTTAAGTTTTCAAGAGTTATTTTACGCGAACTTGAATGTCATGCAATTGCACTCAAAACATGTCAACATATCTCCATATTCAGATAAAGACTATAGATAAACCATGCATATGGTAGCAGGAACTCAACAATGAACTTAATCTAGGCATGAGCTTTCGGATTCCGTTGAAATATTTATGGATACATATTTGTTAGTATTTGTTATTGAACATGATATGACTAAACACAATCTCTTTTACACAGTAATTATCGAAGTCATTTAGGGTTTGGTAACCCTTTAAAAAGTGTAAATGAATTACTCTAGACGTGTATTCCAGGTACCTTAATCAATGCATTTTATATGTGCTGTCGGTGGACCACTAACCATCAAATTGCTCAATAATTATATGTATTTGTTTTATTTCCCTTACAGATGAAATTCGAGTGATGGTTACAACCAAGATCTAATAAGATTCAAGGTTTCTTTTTATTTGGCTTTGAAGGAGGAGGTGATGATATGTAACTATATATACAGGAAACGGATATGTAAACGAGGTTATAAACTTGAAATGTATCGAAGACTTCTCTACCTTTTCAACAAAAATGAATATAAGGATGGGAAGAAGATGAGATTATGACCACTGATTCAATTCATTCCTTCGTTGTATTTGATAGAACATCCGAAAGATCAAAACGGAATTGTTAAATTATGGCGAGAGAACGTGCTTAGATCAAATCAATTTTAGAATTTGAATTCATCTACGGTACGAACAAAGCAATCAGTGTTACAAAGTCGTGAATATGATTTACAATAAAATGATTATATCAGACAGGGAAATTATGATTATATACACATTCAGTTTGTTTATAGGTGCTCGTGTCTTCTCACAGTTTCTCGGCAAATGAAGCCACATTTATAGCAATAAAACGTAGGACTACGTAAAAAGTCCTACAAACATGAAAAAAAAGATGAAAAACATAGAGATAAAATAAACAAAATAAGCAGCAATTGTATAGAGAAACATTTTAAAGAGGAACCTAGAGTTGTATTCAAACTCTCTTCGCTAGAATAATTTACACAAAAAGGAGAGAAAATAATTACAAACAAATAATCATCACAAAAAGGAAAGAAAATACTAATCACAAAAAGTAAAGAAAACAATTACAAACAAATAATAATCAGAAAAAATAAAAAATATAATTTGAATAAAAGGACACTACAATGTATAAAGGCCAATACGATAATGCGAGTTGATTGATGGGATTCATGACGAGAGTATAATTTCAATCCTTTTAAAACAATAAATCAAGGCAACCTGCAGTTTAATGGTTATAAATTATTTTAGCAAAACATAAGCTAGGAAAAACAACACAAAAAGTGCACAAAGTATACTTTAGGATCCTGGGCCCCGTTACATGAAAGGGTCTTATGTTAAGACCGTCTTAACGGAGTGCGTTTGTTCCGATCGCAAATGACAGTTAAGACGGTCTTAACATAAGACTCTTTCATGAAACGGGCCCCACAAACAAGGACATCTTACTACATCCTCAGAGATAATGAATCAACTTTATCTTAAATCATCTATTGATCCACTTCAATGCGTAGACAATCTAAGAAGGACTATGAAGGTCAGAACGAAAGTTTGTTCCACGCACAAACCCTAACTCCCCCTCCCCCCCCCCCCCCCCCCCTCCTGATTGTTTATAAACCCATCATGGGGGAATATCTTCAACCATTTTTTGCTCTGGTTCCGATCTTCATTTTAACGAAATTTTCATTGCCAAGATTTCCCTCTATAATATCCCTCGGAGGCCCGACCGGCTATCCCAGCCCAATTTCCTCCAATCAACCGCAAATTAAATTTCATTCTGAAAATTACCCGCATAGATCTTGCAATATGGTCGAATATTAATTCCATCATCGTGCAACATGGCGTTTGCGTGCGTACGTCCCATGTGCTCGCCTTAAAGGGGCATTCATCCTTTTGAAAATCGGTTTTTATATACAATTCTGGTCCCCGCACGTGGTCATTACTTTGCTATCGCTTTTTAAAAATGGATTTTTCACATTTCAGTAAAGCAATGAGAACATGAACTGTATTATTTGCATACAAAAACACACAACTTAAAGTTGTCGAGAATTAGAGACAGTGTTATAATCATGTATATAGGCTATTTCCAATTTTATTCTATACAAACGATTTTTAATTGGGATACAAACAACTGAATAGGACTTTGAGAACCATTCTGAGTCGAGACCTGGTTTTAAGTGTGACGCTAAAACAAAATGGCGCCCAAGAGACTTCAATTATCATTTACCCCAAATCTGGAATAACACACGAATCCTAGGGGTATATTTTTCTCATTATTTTGTATGCAAACTTCATGAAGTGATTTTGCGGGTTAGTGTTGTTACCTGTTTCTTGGTCATTTGTTTAACCTATTTTGATGCTAGGATATTGAAGGTAATTACCGATTTTAAATGTTTTTTTAACTGCTTTTTACGTAACATGTAGATCAATGAAAGTAATTTCCTACTGGGCAATTGTATTTCAGCGCATGACAATGAAGAATTTCTTTTTAATGATGTTATGCCCCAAAACTTAATAATTTCAAATTATCGATTTTTTAAATTTTATTTGAAAACAATTATGCTATATCATAATGTTGATAAGAAACGTTGCCTTGCTTTGGATTAAATTGAAACCGATACGCATACCAATAGTGTCCACAAATAACAACTAGTCAGCTTATTGGAAACAAAATGCGTGTTGTCTTTAAGCTGCTGAACAAATCCGAATGTTAAAGGGGTAGTTCAATTTTGGTAGAGAGGGCGCTGCACAACACAATTTTTTCGTGAGGTAATGAAAAACTGAGTGTCGAATTTGAAAGAACATGCAATTTTAATGGCAGAATAAACTTTATTTGGTCAAAATCGGTTCAGAAATGGCTGAAATATCAATAAATATATCCGATCGTAAAAAAATAAATAAATACGATGATTTTTTGAAAAAAAAAAAAAATGCTTACACTTTTTCAAAAATTTTAAATAATTGTTGATGATCTCTCTATTTAATCATTATTTCAACAAAACATCACATGCATAATTTTGTATGAAAAACGGATGAAACCAATGCCTTATTAGAGAGCGCCCTCTTGTGTTTTAATGGCGCTTTTTGAATGATAACAGGCTTTTTACTTAGTCGTTTGTATGTTTGTATACCTTTCGAGCATGGTGGGGTTATAAATATTAGTTTGTTATGTTACTGTGCAGGTTTTGGTTACTAAAGTTCAGCCTTACCAAAACTGTTCTACCCCTTTAAGTTTATTTAAAAAACTACGATATGCAACACTCAGTGAGCACATGTTAGTATTTCCCTTTAACGTAGACGGTCAAGGGGCAGATGAATCAATATTTTGCGGCTCATATTTCTTGCCCTTGAGACCCTCAAGATTAATCACGACTTTCTACTTATATTACAAATATATTTTTGTCGAGAGGATATAGCAACATCAACTCAGTAGCTATTGCATATTGGGCTAAGGCCATACAAAGGTCATCATTTTGCCCATGTGCGCAGATAATGACTTATTATTTTTCTATAATTATACAGTTTCATAATTATACTCTTGAGTGTAATGCATTATACAAAATAATAATTGGGCAAAGTTAACCAAAATATTCAATAATAATTTTGGATTGAGTTTCAATTCTAATCTTAAACATGCATTTATCTACAAGAATAAAAAAAATAAAATGAGAAGTCATGTTATTTCTTTTTCTCGATGGAATGGATTGTACAACAATGACATTGTAAACTCACAATTTCAACTGTGGTGGCTTCCATTGATATTCTTGTCTTATTTGACAAACTTATGTTTAAAGATAATGAGAAATTCGGTGCTGGTTTGTTTGAATATATTCATATACTAGCAGTACGAAGCTGAATGCAAGACCTGGCAACCACGTGATCTTACATTTTATAATTAAATTTAGGTGCATATAACAGGTCGAAAAGGCAAGCGCAGCAGTTGTACTTATACGGCCAGCATAAAAAAGTAATGTGCAACAGCATGTTATACAGCATCGTACTTTAGCATAAGGGAGAGCTCACTACCTCATATAACAAGGCTTGCTGCAGCTTAAAGGCCCCAGGACACCTTGTCAAGCCATGAACAAAAATACTGTTGTTGTTTTTTTGCTGTTTTAAAAAAAAGGTATCGCTAATTTTTGAACGATTAGACTAATAATGCTGATTTTAGCAACCAAATATCTGATATTGTATTTTTAAAAGGGAAAAATATTACCTCATTTTGCTAGTGGCCAACACAGATAGGCTTCCGTGTGACAGTGTATTAGGATTAATTTCGCATTTCTGTACATATATATCTAATGTGACAAATGATGTTTAAAAAAAACCCTAAACGCTGTTCGTCATCAAGGTCATCGTGGCAATAATTTGATAAAAACGACTGTATCTTAACGATTATCAAATGTACGAATGTTATACCACGGGGGGTCGCCATTTTGAACTATAGGCTTCAGTTTGCGCGCACTGGATACCACTGATTCGGTCAGTGTGCGTTACGCACCGTGCGCAAGGCTTTCGCAAGATGGCACCGCGCGCCTGATCTACGAAGCCGAACTTCCTTTAAGTGGGTTGGGGATTTTCCAAGACATGTTTACTGCCACAGGTTTTCAATTTTAAAATTTTGGAGGTCTTTAAACCACATTAACAAGACATTTAACATTTGGTGTCTCAAGGTCTTACCATATACTGTAATCGAATTATCATTGCCCGTATTCCCGCTGTGAAACATAATCATTTTATAGATGCTAAATGTAGATTTCAGACTATGTTAGCCATAAGTTTTCAAACAACACTATTCCACAACCTACATATGTATATGGCTGCTGGTAAAGCATGGGTCTTAGCATGGATATTCGTAATCAGTAATCAAATTTAATCAAATTATGTTTGCCCGTAAACTGTCGTGAAACATAAAACTATTCATAAATGTTAAATGTTAAATTCGGATATTGTATGTTAGCAATCATTTTTCACACGATACAATCGCACACGGCCCTTAGTATGGATATGCGTTTCTGTATGATAAGTATAATATCATAATATTGCATAAATTGTGTGCCATTTGAATTAATATGTGCGTTATAAAGTATATCTGCTCAGACTGAATGACGTAATGATTACATCATACACGATTATCATGAAGTACATCTAGGATGCGATTTAATAATGTGAAACCTGAACTAGACATATGCAATTATTTATATCAATTGCCTGATCAGATATTGATGTCGGGTTTAGTCGTCTTTTTTTAACTGTTCATCAATTTAAAGTACGTTTACATTATTTCTAATTTGAAGTATGAAGTATACTATAATAATCCTTTCTTACTAAGCGCATGCAGTCTTACAATAAAGTCTCAATGCGCGTACAGTCATGTCCATTATAATGTATATACAAAGACTGTAATAATCATTATATAATTCACGATCATTGTAATAATACATCACGAAAGCGATTTAAAAATATCAAACTAGAACTAGATGATAGTCGAATGCAATGATTAATTCACTGATTTTATGAGATGAGACTTAGCTGTCTATTTTGGTCTACTTGTTTTGCTGTTAATCAACTGAGAAGAGAGCAATATTAAATATATTGTGTGCGTTATGGGAATGGGGTATTATCAAGTGCAAAAAGGCTGTAAAATGAATTACAAAATTCACGATTATCATTAAAAAAATACATCCTGGATGCGATTTAAACATTTAAAAGCTGAACTGGATGAATAGATAGTCGGATGTAATTCTTCACATCAATGTGCTGATCAGACATCGCTGTCTAGTTTGCTCTACTTGTTGTGCTGTTAATCAAACCACGAGACATCGGGTCCACACTAAACGCACGATCTCTCGACAGTTGCTTGAAATGTAACTCTGTGTTAGATATAATTATAGTATCACTATTATCTGAAGTAATGTTGTTAGTCCACGGACTAAATTTAACTTATTATTAATTTAACTTACGAAATTGACGTTCAATAGTGTATTGAATTTAATCCATCGATTACATTTGGAATAGCCAAATGTGTGATGGTTTTCACCGGGACTAAAATAGCCCAGGGTTACATTTAACCCTCTGATGAGAATCCGTATCATATAGGTGAACAGGGTGAAGGGAGAGGGGGAGGGGGGGGGGGGGGGGGCTATAGGGGCTGCAGATTACGAGGGTGTGAACCAGTTCTCATTATTTTAATTCACGGTTTCAATAAAATACTATTGGTAAATCTAAATTGTCACGAGTTAAATTAAATCCATACTGTACGCGAAAGTCAAATGACTCGATTTCACGCGGGGTTAGATTTATTAGCTTCGAACATCTGACGTCAGTGTTGAAACAAGGCATAGGATATGCACGTTTAGCACAATAATCAGGCTGAGACAAATACGAGTTGGCAGTATACCTCATTGTTGTTGGGTTCATACGCTGCAAAAGTGTCAAAGGCTTTTAAAGGAAGTTCTCTTGACTGTCTCCCCCAGTCTCCGAACCAATCAGATTGAATGAAGTCTTCTCCATAATAGTAACATTTAATAAGTCCATATATAAATAAACACATACATAGATAAATAGAACGTCCAAAGGTTAAATGGGTAGGAGCACTTTTCCTGCATAGCATCACATTTTTCAAGCATTCATTGTTATCTTTGTTTCACTTTTGTTTCTTTCATTGTAATTTTGTTTTATTCATTTAAATATCCTAATCTCCTTTATCAAAATTATGTTTGGAATGCATGGAAAATGTGTATTAACTTAAGTTCTCCGCACACAGAGCCGACTCGACCCGATCCGACTGGTTTTCAGTCGGTTCAGCTCAGTACGTATACGTTGCCTCAGGACTTCTGTTTTGCCGGTCAAGAGCCAGTCGGAGATGTTGAATCAGCTATACGACTGAGCGAAACCGACTCTAGCCTGACTGAAAACCAGTCGAATCGGGTCGGGTCGGCTCTGTGTGCGGAGGGCTTAAAGGATAAAGCATAGACGGAAGGGGGTAATTAGGGACCAGTCAATTGATGGGCGGCTAATTGGGGGGGGGGGGGGGGGTGCTACAAATGAACAAATAAGATGTATATATATTTATGTTATTTAAAGTAAAAATCTGTTTTAATAAAAACCTAACAGAAATATTCCACCCTCCCCCACCAAAGCTTTGCCGTTGATATTTCACATGTCTAATAACTATAGATTGACTGGGATTAGAATAATCACTTGAACATCGATCGGATAATGACTGGGGGGTTCCCGTTTGAGTCCCTTTCCAATCATGCATGATCAAAATGTAATATTGCCCTCCGGATAATCGTTGAGCACTTTTCCTCAATCTATCATTTATTTTTGGACTTGGGCATGAAATAACATACTTAAAGGAGGGGGAAAATCCCGGCTTTGATTCAGGTTTATAGCTTTGAATATGTGCCTTTATTGATATACCACATTCTTTTTAAACAAAAAATCCTTAAAGGGGAATTAACCCTTATCCTTTTGACTTACTGGATGTGATGAGAGCATAACTCTTGTCATTTCTATTCACTTATTTCCTCATGAATATTCCCAATAATGAAAATAATCAATATGTTATGGCCCACTGTCGTCTGCTTTCAATGCCAACAGGAGGCGGACATTTCTTCAACTTCTCGCGGTGAAATGACGTGTCAGGCGGAGAACACAATAGCGGGTTACGATAAAATTTTTTTAGCAGATGTTTTTCTGCATTTATTAAAGAAATATCAAAATCAACATATTCAAATAACAATACAAGTATTATAATATAATTGATTAACATAAAATGTGACAATTAATATAAAAAGAAAATACTTATATATATAATTCAGAACTTAAATCAGTTGAATGTAATGCAAATAATCAAAATAAATGCAGGGGCAAACTATCATAAGCATGAATGCTTGAGTCGATAGCAGCCAGGAGGGGAGGGGGGTACATGGCGCTGTTATTGAGTTTATAATAAAAAATCGAGTGTCAGGCACAAGTGATTTGTGAGGGAGGGGGGTACATGGCGCTGTTATTGAGTTTATAATAAAAAATCGAGTGTCAGGCACAAGTGATTTTTCAGAAAATATCTGAATACAAAAAATTAAAAAAAATTAAAATGGGAAGAAAATAATGCTATTGTGTTCTCCGCCTGCCACGTCATTTCACCGCGAGTAGTTGAAGAAATGGCCGCCTCCTATGGGCATTGAAAGCAGACGACAGTGGTCCATAAAATATTGATTATTTTTGTAATCGGGAATATTCATGAGGAAATAAGTGACTAGCAATGATAGTAGTTATGCTCTCATCACATCCAGTAAGTCAAAAGGATAAGGGTTAATTCCCCTTTAAGTTGGGCAAAAAAGGAAAATTTCATGCACATTTTTGGCTCTTTTTCGCGTCGGCGTTCCATACTCCTAAAAAAGTAATTTTAGCGGAGCGATGAGCTCATGAGTCATGACGTCACCTGCAGGCAATAACACGGAAGAGCGAGAATTGTTTACAACGTGGTTCAATGCAAACACTTTGAATTTGACTTGCTAGTATTACAAACTCGTATTTGCTTGAAAATTGAGGATTAACTGAAATTGCCTCAGGAATGAATTTTAGCAGGATGCAGCAACACATCTAAGGAAAGTATTAGCCTGCACCGTTTTCCATAAGGATCCACGTCAAAGGTTAAAGGGAATTCAGACCGGTATATTAGACGCGTGGATCCATCTTGCGCACTTTTACGCACAGTACGTAATCCCCATTGGCTCAGTCATAAGTAGCGATCGCAAACTGTCCCACTTCCGAATACCCGAGTCAAAAAAGCATCAAAAATAGTCGCGTTCGGAATGTTTGTACTAGTCGAATGGAGATCCATCAGAGGTGTTTACGAGCGAAAATATCACGTAACACGCTTAACCGCAACCGACTTCAAAGTGCCGCTGTTTGATGTCTTAGGTGATAGCGTGAGAAATTCTTGCTGCATGCAAGGCCCGTGTTCAGATATTTCGAAGCACCGCTCTTCGATCGATCCAACACATATCGTGAGTTTACCGCGAGAGATTACGGTGGAGTCGAGTTGGAATTTGCTGACAACCCATTATAACCCACGCATATATATGACTTTAAATTAACGAGGGCCGACTGGGAAGGACCTAGCGTGTGTGTGCAGGTCTGCCGGAGTTTTGGGGGGCCGCGCGGCAAGACAGGTTATGCTCTCGCGTGCTAGCTGCCGCGCCAACTACCTATTACAAGTTCTGAAAAGTAACGAAAATGCAAGATTATTACGATCGCACCTATTCTAGACTATTTCTTAATTTACTTACATGTTTGCATGGCTTTTCAAACAAATACAAGAACGATTACCTTAGATCGACAAATCTATCACTTTCGTGGCCTCTTTGACAATGTTTATTGTTTTTTTCTCTGTCGGCATTCTAATGCCGACAGAGAAAAAAACAATAAATAATGTCAAAGAGGCCATGAAAGTGATAGATTTGTCGATCTACGACATCTATATATACACCACGATTACCTGCAAAACGCTCGGACCAGGTGAACTGAACTTAGCGCTCTTTTGTAGTTTTGTTGTTAATTTGCAAACGGCGTAGACTACGTGTATGATATCGATGCCCAGAAATTGATTGACTATGTTCAACCTCCCGCACGCTCGCCAACGACTTGAGTTTTGGATTTGTTTACTTCGGGAAAAAGTAATATTTTGCTCAAAACTGAGGTAATTCTGAATGTTCTGTAAATATATTTCCGTAAATATTGTTAAATAGATCCATCAAAGCAATGATGGTTGTCATTTTATTGCCGCATAAAAAGATGAATTTGAGTGCGAAACACCGCATTTTTGTACACCATGTTTTGAGACGTGATCGGATGAAGCCGCCACTTATGATATGGTTAGGCTAGGCCTGCGCTAGCCGCAGCGCTCTTGCGTGCTGATGGCCGGAAGACCTGTCTGCGAGGGGGCTGGGTATACGATTGCTATAATCATATCGGAGACTTCCTCGAAGCGATTTTAGAGTGAGTATGCGCCTTTATTTGGCAATTATATTTGTTGTATTTGTGGAGACAAATAATGAAATAAGAATTATAATAATGGTGTCTGCAATTATGGGGAAATTGTCATGAATTTGTTCAGCCACGCTCAACAAATCTGTTCGGTTGCACCTCTATCACTTCCATTCCATTTTGGCTGCCGACGCACAATTTGGAATGTTATCTTCAGGAACTGAAAAAAAATCGATTCTGACTCTGATCCAGATCTTTCGTCTAATTCACGCTCACTGTTAGAATCAGATGAATCTGGGTGTGGATTCTCCATAATATATAAACTCAAACAAATGTATGTAGATATCGAAAAAAATCGAAATAATATCTCTCTGTCAATGTGATTAGATGCGCTCAGCGTGTACGTCTATGACAATTCGAGTATCGGGGATCCTGCGATTGCCTGCAGGTGACGTCACAACGATGACGTCATTTTTCTTCGCCCGGACTCAATTTTTTTGGAGGGCACTTTCAAAGTAAATTTTCAGGTCCTCATATCATTTATAAATAATTTTCCAAGTGCAAAACAGTTGTTTTATTCGAAATCTACATGAAAGTGGCTTTCTGAACTAGGGCTAAAATGCCATTTTCAGCTGATTTTCTTGTCACCATACCTTTAAAGGGACTTAGTAACATTGTCCAGATCCTCGAAATCCAATTGGAATTCTAGCGGTTCCCTCATACCTTGTTTTATTCGTATTAACAATAAAAGCATATGGGACAGGTTTCGGTTTTTTCAAATTTCCATTTCGTTCAAAAGATATTAACGATTGAAGTGTTCAGATATGAAATTATTACTTTTTGGACATATCAGATCACACCAATACACATTTTATTAACCACGCATCACTGTCTTGTTGCACTTGTCAACGAAGTTACTAAATCCCTTTAAAGGGGAAGTTCAGTTTTGGTAGAGAGGGCGCTGCACATCACAATATTTTTGTGAGGTAATGAAAACATGAGTGTCGAATTTGAGAGAACATGCATTTTAATGGCAGAATACACTTTATTTGGTCAAAATCGGTCCAGAAACGGCTAAAATATCAATAGATATGTCCGATCTTATAATTATTTGGGCCCAAATAATTAGATGATTTTTTCAATTTTTTTTTTAAATGATTACACTTTTTCAAATATTTTCAAAAGCGTTTTTAAAATAGTTGTTGATGATCTCTATATTACATGATTATTTAACAAGACATCACATGCATAATTTTGTATGAAAATGGTTGAAACCAATGCCTTATTTGAGAGCGCCCTATTGTGTTTTTATGGCGCTTTTTGAATGATAACAGACTTTTTACTTAGTCGTTTGTATTTTTGTATACCTTTCGAGCATGGTGGGGTTATAAATATTAGTTTGTAATGTTACTGTGCAGGTTCTGGTTACTAATGTTTAGCCTTACCAAAACTGTACTACCCCTTTAATTCATGAATAACGAAGACCTATAATTATATAATATACGGTATGTTGACAGTAACATAATAAACCACAGATTTGATATAAAAATGTCATTAGCCGATTAATTTGTAACACGTTCTTGATATTTTATGTTTGTCTTTACATTGCACGATACATTTCCGGTTATAAACTTTCAAGAAAATAGTTGTTCGAGGCTTGCAGCATACTACGTCATCAACAAATTCAAATTCAAATCATGTACCATGAGAAAGTCACTTTGTAGTATATATGTAATTGTTGTTTTCTGCAGGACGGATGTTGAATTATTCGTTAAGACTGTATATTATTATATTATTAACAATAAAAGCACGGGACAGGTTTCGGTTTTTCAAATTTTCATTTCGTTCAAAAGATATTTACGATTGAAGTGTTCAGATATTGTCTTCAGAAATTGTCTATACGAGATAATTACATGCCGTGTACAAAGTAAGCACAATGAGGTAGTGAATATCACGTTGCATTTTGCTCATATCATAGCCAAAAAACATCAAATTAACGTGAAATTATCACACATTACTTTGTGGACATATCAGATCACTCCAATACACATTTTATTAATCACTCATTACTTTTTGCACTTGCCAACAAGGTTACTAGATCCCTTTAACACGGTTAAACAAAACTCTGAAACAATTAAATAAACAGTTTGAATTAAAATGAGACAGTTGTGGCCATTTTTCTCATCCTATTTTCTATTTATTATTTCTTAGATCTGTATTATTTGCTCATTCGTTATATTTGTATTATGTTCTTCGGTAAATGTTTTGACATAACTAGTTGTATTTGTTATTGTTCAAAACTTCCCTATTTATTGACGATCCTTGATCGACTAATACAATTAATCGGTGCTTCGTGCTTCGTCATCAAACATTTAATAGAATGTCTTGCTTCTCACTTCTCAAACTTCTCAAACGTTTACCTAATTAATAATCCATACCCATATCTTCCGCTATCCGTTCCTTCCATTTTTCACTAAATTAAAAAAAAAATTTGTGCCGGAGACTCGACATTTGAGTTGATTTATTGCCTGCAAAACCTCCCGTTTATATCGACGGTCCTGGATCGAATGAAATTAAACGACGAATCGTGCTTGGTCATCAAACATTTATCTCTGTTGTTGCGCTGCGATGGTATAGATTAAATGCTCGATTTGCATCCAAAGCGAGCACGATGTGAGCTGCATGTTATTATTTATTTATCGTTGGAAACTTATTTATTCTACTCTTCTGTGGGTAGGAATTACTCCCCCGCGGGGCCCACAAGATATACGCCCGTAGCAGACAAGATTGTGACTTGTTTTCCTTAATTATTTGTATATTTTCCGTTGAGGATGTTGGCGAAATACAGACAGTATCAGACAGACTTCTTATGTTTTTGAATTGCTGTTTTTCGTTTCATCAGCTGTTTTACTTGTGTTTTCTCCGTCGGAGATGTTACTAAGTAAACGTAAGATCAATCAGGCTTTTGATATTATTTTCTCATTATTGATTTTCTGCCTTAAGCAATTTTTTCTGACTTCTAAAATGTTTGCAAAATATCAGTCTGATTTTTCCTGGGTGTTTAATTATGCAAACGGTGATGAATGGTATAAAAAAAGTACTTGCAATGTATACCGTCTACATGATAAAAATGAAAAAACAAATTTACTGAGTTTATTGTGTTTAATATCTGCTATGAACTATGAGGTGAAACATTACTGTTTTGTTAATGTCATTGTTTGCTCCCGGTAGTATTCGACCTCTTTACCGAAATAGGAGAAACAAAATATCCACAAAGCTAATAGCCGCAGAACATACTGACTTAAGATGACACAGTTGATGACCTATATCATTGTGTTCTAGAAAAGTTAAAGATTGTCGGGCGGGGTGATGTAGAGGGCGCTAGCTATTCGAAATGCCACAGAAATACAATATAAATACTAGAACCCCAACTGAATAAGCGTATAGCGTTTTAACCACAGAGATAGGCCACACCTTTATCAGCAAGTTTTTGAAAATACGCACCGAATGTCATGCAAATGTGGTAGTACGTCAGATTATTTTCATTTGAATAAATTATCAGACGTGGATTCATTGGATAAATTAACACATTACGCAAAAAGCTAAAGTAATTACGCATTGCGCACTTGCAGTTGCCATGGGATTTAAACACGCACTTCTTAGCAAAATTGCGCTTCATAATACCAAAGACGCTTAAGTATTCTAATTCATCTCTATTATTTTAATTACGCGCAGTACTAACAGTTACGCGATGTCATGTATTTAATTGCGCACAGTCAAGAAACAGGGGATTTCCCTACTAGGATCAAAATATTGTTTTTCATTGTGACGTCATAACAGAGGCATACCATAAATTCGTGCGTGATAATTGTGAAGTTCGCGCCCGCGCATTATTATGAATGAATTTACGCTAATATTACCATGGCAGCCAGTCGAATTAACATAACAATCGGTGGTTCTCTTCATTAAAAATTTGGCCAACTTCCATTTTGAGTTGGGGGGGGGGGAGGGGGGGGCTGCGAAATGCCACAGAAATACAATATAAATACTAGAACCCCAACTGAATAAGCGTATAGCGTTTTAACCACAGAGATAGGCCACACCTTTATCAGCAAGTTTTTGAAAATACGCACCGAATGTCATGCAAATGAGGTAGTACTTCAGATTTTTTTTCATTTGAATAAATTATCAGACGTGGATTCATTGGATAAATGAACACATTACGCAAAAACCTAAAGTAATTACGCATTGCGCACTTGCAGTTGCCATGGCATTTAAACACGCACTTCTCAGCAAAATTGCGCTTCATAATACCAAAGACGCTTAAGTATTCTAATTAATCTCTATTATTTTAATTACGCGCAGTACTAACAGTTACGCGATGTCATGTATTTAATTGCGCACAGTCAAGAAACAGGGGATTTCCCTACTAGGATCAAAATATTGTTTTTCATTGTGACGTCATAACAGAGGCATACCATAAATTCGTGCGTGATAATTGTGAAGTTCGCGCCCGCGCATTATTATGAATGAGTTTACGCTAATATTACCATGGAAGCCAGTCGAATTAACATAAAACTCGGTGGTTCTCTTCATTAAAAATTTGGCCAACTTCCATTAGCCGTATTCACACGATGAAAGCTAATTCTTAAGAACTGCAATTCTTAAGAATTGCAGTTCTGACAATTATAAATCTGACAAACTGTACAAAATATAGTTGTATCAATGACCAAATTTAAAAAGGAAATAATTATATCGTGTTCCATAATTATTATGTACACTTCGGTTTTTTCAAATGTCGTATTTACTTTCCTAAATTATACAATTGATAAAAAAAAAAAAATGTATTAGCCGATTTGTGTCATGATGTCCCCTTGTGGCAGCTCAAAATATGTATCGGTGAGAAATAGAGATGCGGTGTCAAATATGTATAACTAATTCATGCATTTGACGCATCAAGCGGATACGCTAACGCACTGATGTTCAGATGTATTATTGATTGTTATCTCTTTAAATCTGCATTTTGGTATTGTATTTTTTGTAAGTCCATTGGGAGCGACGTTGGGTTATATTTCCCCTTGACCCTGCATGTAAACGGAGGTGTATGAATGATTGGTGAAAATTCTTAAAGGGATCTAGTAACGGTGTTGTCATGTGCAAACAGTAATGAATGGTTCATACAATGTGTGTGTATTGTTGTGATCTGATATGTCCACTGAGTATTATGTGAACATTTCACGCTAAATGGATGTTATATGACCGAGTAATGAGTGAAAATGCAAAGTTATATACACTAACCCACTGCACTGAATTTGTACACGGTTATGACTATCCAGTGGATAGTTACAAATCCAAACACTTCAATCGTAAATATCTTTTTAATGAAAGGGAAATAATTACAATTAAAAAAACATGTCCCATGCTTCTATTGTTAATACAACATGGTATGACAGAACCGCTAGAGATCCAAGTAAATTTTGAGGATTTGGACAATGTTCCTAGATACCTTTAACGGCGATAAACAGAGAAGCAGTATGAAATATTGAAGACTCCTCTAGGATAAGTTAGCGGTGGAAGAAACAAAACACGCGACACTTGAGACTTGCCTTGTGTTGAGCCGTTTATTAATAATTTCCCTCATGAATGTAATTCTGTGTCTGTCACCAGGGGGCTGTTTCACAAAGATCCTAAGTTGAACTTAACTCTACGTTGGACTTTAAAAGTATGGAGAGCCATTAATTTCTTTGACATCTTTTTGTAAAAGTTCTATTAAAAGGCATCAAATGTTTATTCAAATCATTGATAATTTCTATTATCAAGGAGATTTTATGTTCTTGATGCAACATTTTATGAAAAGTCTAAAATTCTTATTGTTTTGCTTTTGAATATTATATTGTATTCCAAGGCTACAAAATATGGCTTTCCATAATAGTTAGGTCCAACTAAGAGTTAAGTTCAACTTCGGATCTTTGTGAAACATCCCCAGGATGCTTGTCCTGAATATATCCTCTGCTAAAATATTAAATTCACATAGCGTTAACCAGTTCAAGACCGGTCCCCAAACAGTTTCCAAGATTTACTGAAAACAAAATAATACATGAGCTATTAGGTATCTGGATAAAGTTTTTCGTTTCGCAGAAGTCCAACAGTTTTGAAAGGGTAAATCAAAAGGTATCAGATACAAGCTTTGAAATATATATACGGTATACCCTACCGTATAGGTTCCTGTAGGGATGCATGCTGGGTCAACTTGTCAAGTTCAACATGCCTTCGGCCTCTCATGTTTTAATAATTGAAAGTATAAAGCTAGAGAAGTAAAGCCTAAAGCGAGAAAAAAACAAATCACAAACTGAAGAGTCATATTATTAAGTATGCTTGCCCTTTAAACCCCTCTCCTGCTTAAATGTTTAATCCCGAAGGTGTAAATATATAATGTAGTGGTCATCACATACACGTCTTCGATATCAGGTTCCCGTATGCATGTATAGGTCTGGGTCAAGTTTAACATGTCTCCGGCCTATCAATGTATTTAATAGTGAAATCGGATAGGTTAGCTTGCATTATAAAAGATCCAAACTGAACAATCTCAAGTACGCTTGTCCTCAATCTTATCTTATCCTATCGATCCTTAATATTCAATTCCCAACGCTTAGAAACATCGGAGAACCGTCTTTGATACTGAATATCAGATTCCCTCAGGCAACGGGCCAAGTTCGACATGCTAATGGCCTATCATGTGTTTTTTAAAGCATAGAGTGTTAGACTGAAATGAAAGACGATCGAAAGCTGCATGAACAGTCAAACAAACAAACAAGCACACACACAAACAAGAAAGTACACAAACATTTACACATCGGCCTAATACTATTAGGAGGTAGAAGGGAGATCATGTTACTGGTCCGTATAATTATGTGGTTAATATTATTTCATCAGGTTTGTGGCCGCTGTGATGTCGCCATCCCATCACTAACAAGTTAGACCACACAACCAACACGCTTCCAACACTTACTCGCGCCCGCTATTTCCTGTTCGACCGATCTCGCTTCTTAATGCAACCCTCTCATCATGCTCGTGATCGTTCCCTCGCTCCTAAACAGATATTCGAGTGGCGTCATCGATTACCAGCTGGTGCGGATTCTAATTCAAGAAGGAGGATCTCGTGCGAGCAGACGAGAGGAGAACGGTTGCCTGTTGCTCGCGATCGAATCGAATAGAATCGGTATACTCTGACACCGATCGTCGATAAGCGCGGAAAGACTTGGTGGTTGTATTACAGGTCTGGATAATACAATACGAGAACATCTTTTTTTTTAGGATGCAGCTTGAGATCCGTATAGTTTACGCACTTGAATTTAGGTCTGAGCGCGTGCGCTCGCGTTTTTCTCCCGTTGATCGATCGATCGATCGATATGACGGTGACCAAAACTGACGGAATATACCTTACGTTATTACGTCATGACGTGGACCAAACACTGACCAATACGTGCCTTCGCAGTTGTTGCGATTGCAAGATCACGTGACAAAATTCTAGTACGGCCGGATCGCTAAACGACCTAGCAGCCGACGCTTTGTGTATAATGTTAATGGACCCTTTACTTCCTGGCATGACACCCGAAACTAAATGAAGATATTTATTCATGAATATCAACTCTATAACACTGTCATTGCCTAACATATATCGAGAACAACATACATTTTCAGATTATTCAAGAAATACGATCGTTTGTTTAAAATTCAAGGATACAACTCGAGTTTGATTGACAAAAATGACTCTCCTTTCTTTTTGCATGCATGCCTGCCGCGCCGTACATTGCACACAAACGTATGCAATTGGGCCCATTGGTTTCGTGTTTCGTATAACTGCAGAACAAAATCAAGAACCCGATCAAACCCACATTTAACTACTAAGTATTCATTTCTGACAAACTTGATATGATTTCGCCCTAGTATGGAATATCTAAAATACATTTCAGTGCTTTTCCATACAAAGACAAGTCTTACCCTTCATTTGAGACTGTGTTTGTTGCCGTTTGTTGCAGTTTCCCGAGCGAAACATAGCAAAGCACGGCCCGGGTGCGGCCCGGGTACACATACGTACGCACAATGCAGACATAACTGCATGCAGCTTGATTGCATGCAATGCAGTGCGCCGCGAGCCGTGTGATTATAAGTGGCATTCGAGTTTCGAAATATGTTCATTAAAATTCAGTTTGTTGCATTACAATGTGACAGAAATGATCGAATTTGTTGGAAATGTTAGACAGATGCTGTTCTCTTTGCATAATTAGCACTGAAAGTGTCATGAAATTAATATTCATGAATAAATATCTTCATTTAGTTTCGGGTGTCATGCCAGGAAGTGAAGGGCCCATTGACATTATACACAAAGCGTTGGCTGCTAGGTCGTTTGGCGAACTGGCCGTACTAGAATTTTGTCACGTGATCTTGCAATCGCAACAAGTGCGAAGGCACGTATAGCTTATGACGACAAGCCGGTATTTGAACTGAGACCTACTTTCTGTGAACAGTTTGCTGTTTGTCTATATAATTGTTAAAACGTGAACATATTTTAGATAATCCTGTACAATTTAACTCCCTTCACCTTATCCTCTGATGGTTAAGTCTGATAGAATCACCTCCTCCTCCCCCCCCCCCCCCCCCTTCTTAGTTTAATATCGCTTGTGCGCATTCTATTCAATTAAAACTTTCGTGCTGCTTTATCTTTATTTTATAATAATCTAATTGGTTACCAATTAAAGCGAAAATATCGTATTCAGTTACTTTAATTTCGCTGGAAATGGGAAATATATTAGAAGCATAATTATTGCTTGAGTTGAAACGGCATAAACGATACATTTCAAAACAAATTTGATTTATGAAATCAATTTTATCCCTACGCGGCAGCAATTTTTTATGAGGATGGAGAAAACAACATGAGTAAACGTTTTGAACAATAATAGACTGCAATGATTATTACCAGTTATTCTGTTTGACAAACTTGAACTTGTCTTTTCATCATCACAAATAAAGCAAACAATACAAAATAATATAAATCGTGTCTCAAGTTACGATTAGGAAGTAGCGAGCTATATTTTCCAGATCTCACTTGATAACGAACGACTAAGTAAATAAAAACTCTACTCGTATGTGATATAATGAAACAATTTAGTATGGCAACATTTTGAGAATTATTTCCGTATTCACATTCTCAAATGTGTTGTTTCTAGAGGTATATAATTAGAAAGGAGACAAATTAATTGTATCAATAATTCTGTTTTCCATGTATGTTAAACGACACACGTTCTGGACTATTTAATTTTGGTATGATAAAGGCCACAACCATGTTGGCACCGGAATCGCCCTAGTATAGTATAATATTTATTCCATTCATGTACTTCGTCCCCAAACCCGTAACCTTTCCCCAAATACGCGCGGAAACAATTGATGATATACCCCTCCACAGTGCGCCCCGGGCTACGTCTTCCCCGCCTAAACAAACAGACGACACACACACAAACAAACAAACAAATCTAAAATTGCAAATCTATCATGCAGCCCATGTAAGTATAATAGTCAGCCGGTCGGTGGGTGAGCAAGTCATGTAAAATACACCAGTTCGTAGTTACAATCTGCGCATGCGCAATACAAAGGTCAATCGACCCAATGCGGCATTCATCGAATTGAAAGGACTGGATAAGGTTCTTTACTTATTATTCTTGAGTACATCGATTGGAAATTCCTTGTTGCGTAGGTTGATCAATTGTTCTCATGAAAGTAACAAAGGATATCCCATGACAACCATCTGCCACTCTGAACATGACTGCACAGAGTAAAAGCTTTATATCCTACCCATGATTGTAAATTCAATGGTCAAGGGGTCAAACGACCCATATCCGGGCCCCAATGCTATCTACGAACTGGTGTATTGTAAACCAATATTGAACGAGAAAGAAGATGGAAGAGGATGCGAAAACAAAAACAAACACTGTCTGACAGATTTCGGAGGAGTCTTCGTTACGTTTCCCCCCCCCCCCCCCCCCTTGCATTTCAATCTGCCACAGCCAAAAGTCAATGTTTTTTTCTTCATTCCTTCGATGATGCAACCAGCCAGAATTTGTCAATATACATTTTGCTCTGATATCGAATCGACCTAGCGCGGCTGCATCGCAAGTCGTGCCATTGTACTTCGTATTTGCATTTGCGTGGCGTCACATCTTTCCGATGCGGATCCAGCGGGATAATTGGCACATGTATATAGCGGGGAAGGAGAAATCCACGTGTATACTGCCATGACTGCGGTGCAGCCAATGTCAAATTGAAGGGTGACGGGGGGGGGGGGGGGGGGGGCAAGGTTTGATATGTGAAGGAGGGGTGGGGCACACGTCTGTGAAACAAATATATCAATACTTCGTACTCTTGTGAGCTTTTCCCAATAAGCATGCTAAGGGACACTCGAATCCATCTCGGATCAAACTTCTTCAGTCTTAATTCCCCCGGTTCCGTGAATCTTCTGATTATTTCACACACACACCAGTTTTCCTCTTCGGTCTCCTTCCAATCATTCTACCTCCAAAACCCCATCTCTAGTTTTCTTCACCAAATCCCGTCATGTGCATCAGAGGAAGTATGTGAAACCTCTTTAGTACATCGTTCTCCGTATAATATATACATTGTATACTCAATAATGTCTCCATCCTTCCGACTTGACATAATTATCCGTCTCGCCTCTCTATTAACTTTGTCGTAAAACAAACACTAAACAAACAAACAATCAACCAAACAAAGAAATAAACTGACAAGTATCATGTATGTTTGTTTTGATCCCAGGGAGAGCATGCAGTGATGGTGGGGCAAGAATATAGACAAGGGGGTGAGAGGGGGGTAGAGTAATTTTCCCATTGTACCGTTAACATCGCCACTAGCTGTAGGCATATTATAGGAGGAGAAAGCACACAATAGTCAGTCCTTAATGAATTAAATTGATCCTGAAATCAACGTCGGCAAACATGTTGATACGTTTGGGTTTCGTTTTGAGCATTCATGAAACGTTTGCAAACATATTGCATGATATGCACGTATATTTCACTTGTTCGTGAGAAAATTTCCCAAACATTGACCTTGACTCCTATTAAATATAACGAAGTTGGATTGATATTTCATAAAAGAGCGGAAGATCGACTATATTGTTGTCAAACATTGAGACTGTTATAGTACAGACCTAGATTTTTTTTAAGTCAAATGATAGAGAGTTTTTCGTAATTAAATAATCAATTTTATTTTATTTTGTCTATTAGAAGTAACAAATTAGGGAAATCCTCTTACGTAATATTGCGCTTTTACACAGATTACAATGTGTATCATACAATCCATCAAGCCAAATGTAACCAATGTAAGATAAAATGCGGGAAAATGTACATAAATATTTCATTCGCAAGGACAGATTTATTCAATCAGTTTTTTTCGAAAGTGACAAACAGATATATCTTTTGAAAGCACTTACTCAAATTAATATGCGGTAACGGGATATGACCGTGCATCTTATGTCGGGCTGCCAAGGGACAATTAGCATTGTTTAGCTATACAAAAAGACATTCAGGAGATTACAAAAAAGAACACTAAAAAACAAAATAATCAAAACAATCTCGGTAAAATCTTTTTAATGCACGCTAAGTTCCATTAGCTGATTAAACATTAGGTCGAGATGGTACATTCGACCTCATGTTTACGTAATACTTCTTTGTTTGTAATGAAAAGAAAATACATAAAATTATAGACAAGATTTGTCACCGGGACAGTGATCCTATACCATAAGTACATTTTATGTTAGTAAACGGGAGGAATGTGATTAATTTCATCAACAACAAAGTAGTTTGTGTTGTTCAGGCTTAAACATTTGTATTTATTTCCAAGACCTTCCTCCCAGTGTTATCATTAATACAATGTCGCGGGCATGATTAAGAGTCTCTTGAAGTAATGCTTATTTTGCGTATTAACGAAAACAAAAAAATAAAAACTGCACATACTGCGTACTGTATTGTTTGAACTGGGAATAATTTAAAACAGTGTAGTAAGTCATTACGTAATTGATTTATCATATCGATACTTGGGTTAATCGTATAAATGTGTATACGAATATTATTTTTTGCATAATTATAATTATATTGAATTGCTACTGGTCAGAAAATTTCATATCGGAACATTGTTGGCTATAATGGATCAACTATATTGACAAATTTAATTATAGGGGGAAAATGTCAAGATCTCGGACATCTACTATAGCATGCTTCAGGGTCACACTCAACAGTAAATGAACTTCGGACGACCACCAACCACTTGGCAGAGTGACCTCTTCGTGTGTAACCCGGTTAACCAAATTACCCTCGTGCATTTAACTCTTACCTGGTATAAACATGGCCTCGCTTGTCATGTGATATACCCATCTTGATCTTAATGGCCGGGCCTTAAGTTATTGACAAGGCATGGGTTCATATGATGTTTGGTCTGAGTGTGGAGGTTTAAAAGGTTACTGTTAATATATTTTCGCGATGCAGTTCGTTTGCTTTATCCCTTTTCATGTTTGTCTGTTTGTTTGTTTGTTTGTTTGTTTGTTTGTTTTGCTTTTGCTTTTTTTATCTGAATATTTGTTCGTGTGTGCTTTGTGAAACCAATAACCGTTCGATCAACCCATTTAACAAATCTATACTCTTATTGCCTTCTTGATATAAAGTGACCTGGATAGTTATGTGATATACCCATCTTGAATGACCGGGCCTAAAGTTATTGACTAGGTATATGGTTCGGATGCGGATGGGTTTGGTGCGGATATTTTGTCTTACCTATATTAATGTGTGTTTCTTCCCGTTGCTTACGGGAACCGGGTGGGCTATGTACAAAAGTCTATGGGGATTTCAGAATCTCGAAGTGAACGGGTGCAATCGTCGCCCGTTCAATCAACCCATATAACGAATTAACTCTCATGAAGTTAGCGCTTGGTTTAAAGTGACCTCGGTTGTCATTTGCTGTATACCTAATGGCCGGACCTTAAGTTATTGACGGGGTCTGGTTCATATGATGATTGTGTGATGGCTTAAAAGGTTACAAGTAGAAATAGTATTTGCGGTACAGATTTTGTTTTCTGACCTATTTAAATGTCTGTTAGTTTGTTTATTTTTATTGAAATATTTACTCTTATTACATAACCTCTTGACGTAAAGTGACTTTGATTGTCATGTGATATACCCGTCTTAAACGGCCGGGCCTTAAATTATTGACAAGGTATGGTTCATTCGATGTGTGGAGGTTTAAATGGTTAAATGTATAGATATAACTTTATGGAGCAGTTATTTTGTTTTACCTATTTAATGGTTCGTTTCTTTGCATGCTTGTGCGATGAAATCGCCGTCCGTTCAATCATAGACTTAATGCCCGGCGCAGACAGAGCCGACTCGACTGGTTGTCATTCCGATCGGCTCAGTTTTCAGTGCCTCGCGACACACATTTTGCCAGTCGAGAGACAGTCGGATGCAAGTCGGGGCCTATTCAACACGATGAATCGGTTCCGTCCGACCGGGCCCAACTCTAGCCTGATTTAAACCAGTCGAATCGGGTCGAGTCGGCTCTGTCTATGTTTCAATCAACCCATATAACGAATTTACGCTCAATTATACGTTCGATTCAGCGATTGGTTTAAAGTGGCCTTGGTCATATGGTATATGCTACCTATTCTTGATTTAAATGGCCGGGCCCTAAGTTATTGACGGAATATGGTTCATATGAAGTGTGAAGGTTTATTTGTTTGTTTATTTGTTTGTTTATTGGGTGTTTGTTTGTTTGTTTGTTTGTTTGTTTGTTTGTTTGTTTGTTTGTTTGTTTGTTTGTTTGTTTGTTTGTTTGTTTGTTTGTTTGTTTGTTTGTTTGTTTATTTGTATGATGAAATCGGTTCACCCAGTTAATCAACCCATTTAACAAATTTTCAATTAGCAATTTGTTTATTGTGACCTCGGCTGTCAATTATGATTGTCATCTTGATGCCATAAGTTATTAAAAAGGTATGGTTTATAAAATGTTAGATGAACAAATAAAATTGCGATATATATACTATTCTTCAGTTTTATGAGTTTTACTAGTCTATGTGTTTGTTTTAAAATCCCATTAACCCTTCGATCAACCTTTATAGCGAATTTTCTTTTGTTATCACGGTCTCTCTTTCGTTCAAAGTGTCATATTCTGCCAATTAATATAGCTTACCCATTTCGATCTTAATGGCCAGTCTTTGAATTATTGACGAAGTCTGTCTAAGACGAAATGTCAGGGTTTAAAAGGCTACATAAATACAATTCTCTTGCTTTATCCGGTTGTGTTTTTTTTTTCGTTTACTTTTTAATAAGCATACGTTGTTTAAAACTTAGAATAACATTCATGTTATCATATTTGATCCAATAATTCAGACATTACATACTATAAGATCATTTTTCTAGAACATGGTTTACTTCCGTTCTTTTTTTCTGTCTTCCTGCCAAGTATCCAATATAAAAGGAGATACATCATACGTAACTGATTTTAATTAAAACAATCTTTTTTGAAAACAATGATGGTACGTCACAAATGATTATGATATTCTCATTATTAGGATGCCATATTACGTACAAACGAAAACAAACAAACGTACGGATACGTCTGATAAACACGATTTTTCTTAGAACGAAGCAGAATCAAATTGATTGCAGCGAACGGGAAAAAATACAGCAAAATGTCAATGAAGAATCGTTAACAGATGTTGAAATGCTACAGTAAGACAGTGCACTGTCCATATGAAAGATTGGTACATGAAGTTACATAGCAATCTGATATTGACAATGATATTTGACCTTGAATAACGAATGATCATCTTATGAGTACGGTTAGCTTTCGCTACACATTGGAAGTATCGACAATTAGATGATATTTGAGATCAAGGAAAATATGTTATGGACATAGAGAGTCGACAGTGAGTGCACTTCTTAGTAATTGTTTATTGAAATTACAAATCTGATATTGATACTACTTTGAATCACGTAAGAATGACCTCAAGAGTATATACGATAGACTTTTTATATAGATTGGAAGTATCGAACACGAGATGGCATTTGAGATCAACAAGAAATTGTTATGGACATGGAAAGTCGACAGTGCAGTGAAGAGCACTCATCTGGTATATGATATTAACATTCTGATATTGATACTATACATTAATTTACATTATCATCTCAATAATACGGCAAGCTTTGCTATAAATTAAAATTAGCATCGACAATTGAGATGATATTTGAAATCAACAATAAAACGATATGGACATGGGAAGTCGACAATGCACTGAATAGCATCGGTATATCAAATATTCAAGCTGATATCGATACTATACTGATACATATATCACATATATCAAAGCTAGGTTTGAAGCATCGAAACACGATATAATTTGAAACCAATAAGAAACGGTTAATGGATACTGAAAGTCTACTTCAAGACACTGTTATATTCATGAAAAGAGATTTGTATGCTGTTAAGAATCTGATATTGATACTTCATCTTGCAACATTTCTGAACATTGCTCTCACTTTCTGTATAAAATATGAAAAAAAGCGGATATAAATTTGATTTCAATGACAATCTCTAAATAGAAATAAAAATGCTACTACAAGTCACTGCTATGTTCATGTAAAGACATAAGTATAATTGTGCATGTTAGCAATCTGATATTGATACTTTATCTTGAAACATTTCAGAACATTTCTCTTACTTTCAGTGTAAATATGAAAAAAGCGTGCCAGACTTGGGCTCATCGAAACATGATATGAATTTTATTTCAATGACAATATCTTAATATAAATTGAAATGCTACTATAAGACACTATAAGTGCACTGTTCATTAAAAAAATATTGTTTTGTATAAGACGGTATCAATGTAATAGTGATACTTCATCTTGAAACGCATTTGATTGCTTCACTTTCTGCGGAAAGAACGATAAGCTTGGACTCATCGAAAAATGATATATGATTTTGATTTCAATGACTAATTTGTAATAGATTTTGAAATGCTACTATTTTACCGTGCACTGTTCATGACGGGAAAGAGTATTATGCAGTTCGCAGTCTGATTTCTTGCTTTGCTTTGTTTTCTTTTTAAGAGGAAAGCACGCCAAGTTTTTAGAGAGGCAATAGGGATGGGGCTGTGAACCTTTATAGCGTGTCTTGTGGTGATATCAAATCATTGGTGTTAACATTCCAGCAAGAGAACTCAAGTTATAAGCTTAGAATATCAATGGCGACAATATTGGAATATCTGTACAAGCCAGTTCGCTGTTCAGAAGCAACGAATATTGAGATGTGACAAGCGGGGGGATGGGGCCAAGAACCTTTGTGGCATGTGGCATGAAATAATTGGTTTTACATTGCGGTTTGGAAGCATTGGAAATAATATGAGATAATAATATTAATCACGATAAAAAATGCTTACACACGCAAGACAGTCTGTTATTTGGAAGCATCGAAATTTGAGATGAGACGGATGAGGGGGGGGGGGGGGGAGGGGATGGTGGGGGGGCGGAGCCAATAACCGTTTTGGCATGTCTTTTCGAGATACGAAACCATTGGTGTAACGATACCAGCTTGAAAACATCGAGCAATAAATGATATTAGATATCAATAAAAGTTACTATATTGAAATTGGTATACAAGCCATTGCGTTATTTGGATGAGACGGGAGATGGGGGGGGGGGGTGGGGAGGAGGGTGGTGAGGGGGTGGGGGTGTGGGTGGAGCCGAGAACCATTCCTGCATGTCTTGTCGCGATATGAAATGATTGGTGTAACTAGAATGCCATTCCGCCCGTCTATCTCCAGGGCGGTGTTTCACAAAGATCCTATGTTGAACTTAACTCTATATTAAAGTTGGACTTAACAAATATGGATAGACGTTAGTTTTTTTGAAAAAAATGTGAAAAGGGTTATTTTAAAAGGCATAACATGTTGATTCCGGGTATGATAATATGTTCTATTATCAAGTAGATTCCATGTAATGTGATTTAAGTTTTAAATACTTTCATTATTGCTTATGAATATGTTTTATTATAAGGCTACAAATGGCTTTCCATAAAAGTTAGGTCGAACTTAGAGTTTAAGTTCAACTTGGAATCTTTGTGAAACACCCCCCAGAATGCCTAGGCCTAATTGCCCCGGCCGATGGCAGAGACCTCAATTATTGTGCAGCTATAATAGAACCCATATAGAATCTCCATGCATGCATGCATGCACGGAAAGCTATTATATGATAGAAGAAGACTCTATATTCACCGCATTGCGATATGAAACATCATTATGATGATCACTCTACCACATTGCAGTATAGGTCGTTCCATGCCCACAGGAAGAAATAATGGTTGCCTTGATTGGTGTATACGGTCTTGAAGACGAGTTATCATTTTGCCCAGGTGGTGCATAGAGTATATTTCGTCGGGTGAGAACGAGAAGAAGAACGTTAAAGGGATATTACAGTTTTGGTCAAACTGAATTTTAGAAACCCAAACCTGCACCATAACATTACAAACTGATACTTATAACTCCACCATGCTCGAAAGGTATACAAAATTACAAACGACTAAGTAGAAAGCATGTTATCATTCAAAAATAGCTGTTAAAACACAAGAGGACGCTCTCTAAAAATGCATTGGTTTAAACCATTTTTTTATATTAACAAAATTGTGCATGTGAGGTTTTGTTGAAAAAAATGATTAAATAGAGAGATCATCAACAACTATTTTAAACCTATTTTGTAAAATTTGGAAAAAGTGTAAGCATTTTATTTTGTTTTTCTTAAATCATCGAATATACATAGGGCCCCAGGTTTATCCGATCGGATATATTTGTTGATATTTCAGCTGTTTCTGAACCGATTTTGATCAAATATGGTTTATTCTGTCATTGAAATTGCATGCTCTTTCACATTTGACACTCAGTTGTTCATTACCTCACATAAAAATGTATTTATTGAAGCGCCCTGTATACCAAAACTGAACTACCCCTTTAAGTCGAGTTTGGGCTAAATGATTTCGGCGTACCGAGTTTTAGGTCAGAACCTTCTATAAGTGCTGCCTAATTTACCTTTTTTCTATTTTGTTTTAAATATTTATCCATAATAAAACATATCTTAATACAATTTCTACAATGCGCCAAAACTGTACATATCTGAAAAGTACAAAAAGTGATGTAGCGCCCTTCTCTTCCTCAACCGATTCATGTTAATAGGGCAGCTTGGGCTAGTATGCTCCCCTGGGAGTTGAGATGGTGCACAAGATAATCGTGCGGGTTTGAACTGTACCTGATGAGTGATGACCAAGGGTAATAATGCGCCTCTGAATATATGGCACCTAGATACATGGCGCTCTATAATTGTTATATATTATATTATTATTTAGTATTATTAATTTTGTAACAGCACGGAAAATATTGCCACACGCTCATAAATTGGATAAGTCCTATTGCGCTTTTACATGAAACATCAAAGTTCCTGCAGACGGTGGGTTAATCGAAGTGCACTACACAACAACACCCCGATGTCTCATTTAAATGGAGAGCGCTTTGCGACATCACGAGCGCCATGAGTGGGCGATGGAGCAATTCTCACCCCGCCCGCTCCCCATGACGACCGGCTCAGCACGGGGTGCTGAAAGACCTTTCCACGCGCTCATCACACCCAGTGTGAAACATACGTACAGGCCCACATCATCAACTACATGACATAGCTTAAAGTGCTATTCAGGGATATGCTTACTCTCTCAAATTGTCTCCCATTTTAAGAGTAACTAGAACACTGTATACAAATACTGAGTGTGATACTTCAAATCAAACATGATGATACATTTTTTAATGAATGAAAGTTCAGCCGTCCTTTTAACTATATACGAACCTTTATGCGGTGAAAATTGAGCTGAGAGCACTTTATTTAAAATGTACAGATACAAATTGTAATTGTTCTTTGCGTAACGAAGGTTATGCGTTGAAATTCACACATATGGCATGAATTGCAGCTGTTACCAGAATACAACCAGAGGTGGGAGGACCTTTATGTATTTACCAAGCCAAGTTTGTTTCATGTTTGTAGCAAACAAAACCCTGAAAGGTCCTTTAAACTTGGTCTACTTCCTGCTCAACCTGTCAAGATGACATTGCAATCACGTACCAATTTTCACGTTCCTTCATACATGCATTTCTCATTATATAAAGTCAAAATGTCAGCCTTCTAGAAGCAGCTCTTATCCCAATACTTAAAGGGATCTAGTAACTATAGTAACTGAATGGTTGATACAATGTGTATTGGTGTGATATGATATGTCCACTGAGTAATGTGTGAAAATTTAATGTTAAATGGATGTTATATGGCCGAGTAATGAGCAAAAATGCAAAGTGATATTCACAACTCATTACAATTTGTACAGGATTATGAGTATCCAGTGGATAGTTAAAAATCTTAAAATATTCAATCGTTAATCGTTAATACCTTTTTAACGAAAGGAAAATTCGGAAAACCGAAGCCGGTCCCATGTTTCTTTTGTTAGTACGAATACAACAAGGTATGAGAGAACCACTAGAGTTCGAAGTAATTTTGGAGGATTTGGGGGTTTAGACAACGTTACTAGATTCCTTTAATGTCGTTTTTATCCAAAATACTAACATCGATGTTGCATGATATTAAACGGGTAAACAAACATTGCATATTTAAATATTGTATATGTATTTATATTTGATATAAAAGTTTTAAAAATGACTTTTATTCGATTGCACGTTCAGGCTTCAAACATCCAAACGACGCAGAAGGTCGAGCGCTAAAAAAAATAAATAAAAGTACTTTATATCCTCAGAAAGTGCGCACAAATTATATTATTTCCTTTCAAGTGAGATAAACCAAATCTAAACAAGGATATATATTATGTTCGAAAAGGTTAATCTGACTATCTTTATTATATAAATTACATAAAATATATATAATTATCGTGTCTATGACAATAAACATAAAAATGTTCCATTTACTGAAGTTGGCTTCGTACACATCACATGTACTGAAACTGATCTACTCAGCCTTTCGTAATTTAATACACAAGGCATGACACTTCAGGCAATCAGCCTCAGATATCTGTTTGTTATTTGGGCTGAACAAATTGAATTTGAAATGTAATACGACTAAACGACAACCGTTTATATCAGAAACGATTGGCCCCTTTTATGGTCTTCTTCGCTACGTGTGTGTACCGGTTCATTTTTGTATTGGGAAGAACTATGGAGGTATTATGATATGGCGCCTTGTATATGCAACGGTTAATATTTGCAAGTATAACACTTGTTTGTTCTATAGTTCTATATATCTACTGTAACTATGATGTCTGAAAGATCGATACAATACCAAGAAGGATACAATAGTATTGTGTACACTTTCTGCACACCTAGTGGAGCTTTCCTGCCAAGTTCCCAGCGAGACTCCTGAAGATTACATGGATGTACCTTTTTATAGGTAAACATGACATTCGATTAGAAGTAACAATTCACGTTAATCCTTCTGGATCTGCATGGAGTCATAGTTCAGCTAGTATGTATCATACAAAGCAATGCTGGAAGAAAATAACTATTCCTTTTAAGAGTAGATATTCAATTAGTGTCATACGCGAGATTCAACTTTAGAGCAGGGCGGGATTAACTCCCAACATACTAGCGATATCGAAACTATACAGACATCGTGTGCACGTAATAGAGCAGGTTGTTACCACCAACTTTTAAGGGTTTAATGCAGGGAAAGGCAAAACAAAAATAGTTTCACAAAAACGGCGGGAAGAAAGCAAAGCGGCGGTAATTAATGGATGGCTTCATACTGGAGCCTCTACCGGCACGGGGCAATCGGCTTGTTGGGTCTTTCACTACCTGCCGTGAGAGATTTACGTCGGTTGCGTGTAGCTCCTCGGTAGCCATTATAGGGGCGTAGCCCGAATAAGATTAGACAGGGAGTGAACATAAGGGTGAGGGGTGTAGATTTTCTACATTGGGGCAGTGTGACACCTCAACATACGTTACTGTTTTAGTGTTGTTTTATTTATTTTCTAAATACAGGGCGCTTTATGGGGCAGCAGAGGAACAATAATCACAAGAGAATGGGGATGCTGGGGTAGCCCCTTGCCCCGCTCAGCTAGACAACAACATGACATCCACCATCCTTTCTTCGCTCAGACATTTATTTGTTCATCTTAATGGACCCGCTGACGTAAAGGGATAAATCTTGCTTCAAGTTCGGGCCGAGTCGAAACAATCGGGCGATTTATATTCCCGACGTATCTTTCTTTCACTTTATATCATCAGTGGCATATCTAGGATTAATCCAAACATTGCACGTTGCAACAAATCGGTGTGGCATTGATTCCATTAAGGGGTGTCTTTAATAGAATATTCTGGTACGTGTTTCCTTGTCTGAATCGGGGAACGTAAAAGGGTAAGATTCTGGAGAGTCGAAACAATCAGGAGAGACAAGGTCTACCAAGACCCGGAGGTGGGGGGGGGGGGGGGGTGCAAGGGAGGGATGGGTCTGAACCAAAACAGTGTGGTACAGTCAACCTGATTAAGCCGTCACCTGCCTATAGCAACTGTCATCCTATAGTTGCCACTACGAGTGATCCTCTGTACAGAAAACAGTGTTATAGAACATCTCGTCTATAAAGGTCACCTGTCTATAGTGGCCACTTGTATTGTTTCCCCTAGGTAGTCACTATACACAGATTCGTTCTGCTTTTTTTTTTTTTTTGCTTGTTTGGTTGTCCCCGAAGGAGTTTGGGACATCCCCTCAGAACCTTTACTACACCTCTGCTCGCACCCCCTGCGATGCTATGGTATGAATTGGTTTTTCCTGGGCTCCGCGAAATAGTAACCTCGCCAAATATCAGGGGTCCACTTGTACTTCGCCTTCGAAGAAACATTTTATTGGCACTAGAAATATCGGAACATAGATCAGCAAATAAACTGTACATGACTGACTTCGTATCACATCTTTTCTGCTCAGCTCGTCCACTCTAAATGTTTATATCAAACTATCGTCGTCCGTGATCAAACGAAAATTCGGAGACACTTTGATGTCATGAGAAAATGCCTGCCAGATATTTCAATAAAGAAACGTTTTATTGGCGCAAGAAATATCGGGCATGATAAGTAACGTATATAAGAAACTTCGTATCACAGTTCACCTATACCACATCACGTCTGCCCTTTGTGTATACCAATATAATCGGGAAAGCATTTATGTGTTGCGAGAAAAGCTGCCCTACGGGTGTTTCAATACAAAAACATTTTATTGGCTTAAGAAAATATATCGAGCAGGATAAGTAACTAAAGATGAAGATGACATCCACATCACGTGCGCCCGTTTCAGCCACTCTACATTTATCGAAATAATGTATACCTGTATTAGAAGATAGTTTGATCTGGCGTAATCAGGCGCTGACCATTGTGTTTATCAAGAAAGAAACATTTTATCGGGGCAAGAAATGTCGGGCATGATAAGTTGCGGTATATATACATGACTTCATATCAAACCAAAAAAGCTCAAGACATGTTATGAACAAATAATAGTGATCTAAATGTCTGTTTAATTTATCAAATGATAATCCTAAATAGTACACGGTAAACCGCGACACGAACATTATTTTAATGAACATCCAAGTGCGTATTCTATTCATGCATAATTAGCAGTACGGATCTAAGTGAGTTAAAATGAACCCAGTATTTGTATATAGGCACAGGCGATGGTTCAAATACACGGTCGTAAATATAATCTGAATGCTGGTCGTGCCCGCTGATCGATATCCGACATGTTCGACGACCGGTTCGTCGATCGATGTCGTTTGCTCAGCTGCGTGTAGAGGTCCTTTCCTCCACCGCGTTTCATGTCACTCCAATTC
>JBAMJV010005553.1:82500-122500 GCA_037951105.1 Echinarachnius parma
GGAAGTCGTTTCACGTACCCCTTTCACGAATAGGGAGTGGTGGCAACCTTTCGATATGGATGCTAGGGAGTGGTGTTGGAGTAGATAAACTGTTGGAAAGTGGTTGTTCAACTTTAAAACCTCCTATAAATAGGAATTCCAATGAAAAAGGATAAAAGTAAAACTCGAGAACAAAAATTTTCCAAGAAAAATCTTAAGAAGACATCGGTTTTTAACTTGTCCTCTTTTATTGACCCTCCACCCATATTGACAGTCCATCTTTATTGCTCGACCAGCATTCACAATGACCTAAATGTCAGATGATATCAAATAAGAGGATTGGATCGGATGACAGAAGGGGGGAAGTCGTGTCACCCCTTATTCCCATCACGTACCCCTTTCACGAATAAGGGGTGGGGGCAACTTTTCGATCGGTATGCTAGGGAGTGATAGAGTTGGAGTAGATCAGCTGTTGGAAAGTGATTGTTAAAATAAAAAAGCTGCTATAAATAGGAATTTCGATGAAAAAGATAGAAGTAAAACTCGAGAAAAAAATATTCCAAGAAATATCTTGAGACGGCATCGGTTTTGAACTTGTCCTATTTTATTGACCCTCCAACCATATTGACAGACCATCTTTATTGCTCGTCCGGGATTTGTAATGACCGAAATCAAATATGAGGTTAGGATCGGGTGATAGAAAGGGGGAAGTCGTGTCCCCCCTTATTCTAATCACGTGCCCCATTCACGGAGAGGGAGACGACCTTCAATTGACACGCTGCATGGGGACGATGGGTGTTGGAGTAGATCAGCTGCTGAAAAGTGGTTGTTAAACTAAAAACGCTCCTAAAAATAGGAATTTCGACGAAGAGGGTGGGAATAGAATTGGCGGAAAAAATATTCTAGGAAATATCTTGAGAAGACACCATATTTGAACTTCTCCTCTTGTGTTCGCCATTCTGCCATGTTGACCAACCATCTTCATTGCTCGACCAGCATGCACAGTGACAGTCGCGTCAGAGAAAATAAAATATGAGGTACGGTTTGAATTGGATGATAGAAAGGGGGAGTCGTGTCATGTACCCCTCTCGAGAATAGGGAGTGGGCCAACCTTTCGATATGGACGCTATCGAGTGGCGGTGTTGGAGTAGATCAGCTGTTGGAAAGTGGTTGTTAACTAAAAAGGCTCATATGAATAGGAATTTCGATGAAAAGGGATAGAAGTAGAACTCGAGAAAAATATATTCCAAGAAATATCTTAAGAAGGCATCTGTTTTGAACTTGTGCTCTTTTATTGACCCTCCACCCATATTTACAGACAATCTTTATTGCTCGCCCAACATGCACAATGACAGTCGCGTCAGAGAAAATAAAATAGAACTCGGGAAAAAAATATTCCAAGAAATATCTTAAGAAGGCATCTGTTTTGAACTTGTGCTCTTTTATTGACCCTCCACCCATATTTACAGACAATCTTTATTGCTCGCCCAACATGCACAATGACAGTCGCGTCAGAGAAAATAAAATATGAGGTTCGGATCGAATGATAGAAAGGGGTAAGTCGTGTCCCCTTTAAATCTCATCACGTACCCCTTTCACGGAGAGAGAGGCGACCTTTTGATTGATATGCTGGAGAGGGATTAGAGTGTTGGAGAAGATCAGCTGCTGAAAAGTGGTAGTAAAACTTGAAAATTTCCTACAAATAGTAATTTCGACGAAAAGGGTGAGAATATAACTTGAGCAAAATATTCTAGGAAATATCTTGAGAGACACCGTATTTGAACTTCTCCTCTTGTGTTCGCCATTCTGCCATGTTGACCAATCATCTTCATTGCTCGCCCATCATGCACAGTGACAGTCGTGTCAGAGAAAATAAAATATGAGGTACCGTTTGAATTGGATGATAGAAAGGGGGAGTCGTGTCACGTACCCCTTTCAAGAATAGGGATTGGGGGCAACCTTTCGATATGGATGCTAGGGAGTGGCGGTGTTGGAGTAGATCAGCTGTTGGAAAGTGGCTGTTAACTAAAAAGGCTCATATGAATAGGAATTTCGATGAAAAGGGACAGAAGTAGAACTCGAGAAAAACATATTCCAAGAAATATATTAAGAAGGCATCTGTTTTGAACTTGTGCTCTTTTATTGACCCTTCACCCATATTTACAGACAATCTTTATTGCTCGCCCAACATGCACAATGACAGTCGCGTCAGAGAAAATAAAATATGAGGTTCGGATCGAATGATAGAAAGGGGTAAGTCGTGTCCCCTTTAAATCTCATCACGTACCCCTTTCACGGAGAGAGGGGCGACCTTTTGATTGATATGCTCGAGAGGGATTAGTTTTGGAGTAGATCAGCTGTTGGAAAGTGGAAACTAAAACTAAATCAGCTGTTGGAAAGTGGAAACTAAAAATAGTTCCTAAAAATAGGAATTCCGAGGACATTTATGTGAGTTCGAACATTTTCCAAGAATTTTATTTTGAGGAAAAGACATCGTATTTGAATTTGTTCTCTTGTATTTACCCTTCTACTATGTTAGCAAACCATCTAATTTGTCATTCAGACCGTCGTGTCAGATGTGTCAGATGGAACCTAACTGGAGGTTTGGAGCGGATGGGAGCGGACGTTAGGAAGAGGTGCGCCGCGTCACCCGTACCGCTGATCACTTACCTCCTTTCACGGAGACGGAGTAGACATGTCGATGGGTATACTGGGGAGGGAGGGTGTTGGAGTAGATCATACTGGGGAGGGAGGGTGTTGGAGTAGATCAGATGTTTGAAAGTGGTACAGTTATATTGAACTGAAGAACTAAAATTTGAATTTCGACGAGGGGGGAAAAGAATAAAGTTCGATAAAAAATATTCCAAGAAATGTCTATAATTATTGTAATTTGCCCTCTTGAATTTCACCTTCAACCATGTTGAAATACCATCTTTATTACACGTTCAGCATTCACAATGAACGAGATATTATAAGGTAGAATACAAACAAAAATATATAGAAGAGCTGGAATCATCGATTTTACACAATATTTTACTCTGTTTTTCATTTAAAATGCAAAAGATGCCCTGTAGATCAATACACTGTCACTTTAATTCAATCTATAATATGCACCATTTGAATCATAATAGAGCCTCAAAGGACATTAGGAAATATCACAGTTCAAGACAAGCGACCTTTTTTCGTCCATTAAAACCGAAACCAAGATCTTAATTTGTTTATATTTATTCCCGGGAGGAAAGGCGACCATTGACCGAGATCTAAAAAAAAACACAATGGGACACGATGCGATGACTTTCAATATTGTGAGTAGGAGGTGTAACTGGTCTCGCGGTTTGGTGGTGTGACTTATCCGAGGGTTTCGGTTTCGAGTCCAACCAGGTGTTCATTTGCCCCTACACTTCATCCAAACTTGACTATCTCAACTATGGTGTTCATTGCGGTACATCGTATTTTGTTTACTTAAGAACACTCCATTCCATTCATGTAAAAACAAATAGTTGCCCTATACTGCCACGCCCGTACCATGCTTACCTTTAGCATTTTACACTGATGATTCACTTACATAGTGTCGGGCTTAATTTGGTGTAGTTTTGCCATTTATTTACCCAAATGGGAATTACACTATCTTGGCTGGAACGTGGTTATTACGTTACGAGTAATAATAACAGAAGAAAAAAATCGATTTCTAAATGGCGAGAGTTTGGTTTCGAGTCAATCATCACAATAATATAGTGACCTTGATATGCGTGACTTATTCCAACTACACAGCCTACCATTAACCATGTTATGCAATTACGTTCACCACAAAACGGGAGTGCACGGTCACGGGGCATTGAAGGTATCTTCGTGATTATCATATAAATTTAATTTGGCCGGTGATGGTTGAAAAGAGTGGCGTCCTTGGCGTTCATAGATGTAATCAAGAAGGGAGAGGCGGGAAGGGGCACATTCTTACAGGGGCGGTTAACAAGGTACTGCAAGGCGTTGATCTGCGGAAAGTTCTTTCGTAAAACATGTTCAGGGGGTGAATGAATGGATCATCCCTCTAAACAAAATAAATTGCTTACATAATTATATACACGCTAGTGCGCCTAAGCAAAATAGAAGAAGACATGAATATATATATATACCTGTAAAACTACATAGTCCATTATGAATTATTATTCCCATACACACAGGGATAGTGGGGGTCTGGAAGGGTGGGGGGATCACAGTTAAGAGAGGAAGAAGTCTTCGAAGCTTGGGGCATTTGCCATCCTTGCCCCCTTATTCCACTCCGACGAATACAACTTAATTCAAACCGTCAATGGTTTGTTATTTTAACGGGTAAAACACGATGATTTCACGCCGGTGTGAACACACGAAACCACACGAGTCATTAAACATGTGTTCAAATTTGCATTTTATCTGTCTGTGCATGAGTTGATTTGACTTAATGTTAGATACCAAAAGGCAGAGTGAAAAGAGACAATTTTAGTGGCGTTGGATTGCTTCAATTCTAGTACCATTTATCAAACATTATATAGTCAATGAACACACGTCACATTTTTGGGACAAAATACAAATTTGACTAAATTTCACTTGTTATAGGTATTGTTTATGTTATTACACAAACAATTGATTCATATTTCTTAGGTCCTTTCAACGAACTTTCATTCTCAAAATGTTTTTTTTTTATCTTAATCATCATGATAACCGCCTTCTTTCTAACTATTCTGTCTCTGAATCGTTACCCCTTCATTACCTCATGACCATCCTCTAAAGCCCTCCGCATACAGAGCCGACTCGACCCGATCCGACTGGTTTTCAGTCAGTCTAGAGTCGGTTTCGCTCAGTAGGAGCCGGTTTAACATGTTGAATCGGCCTCGAATGATCTCCGACTGGCTCTTGACCGGCAAAACAGGAGTCCTGAGGCAACCGAGCTGAACCGACTGAAAACCAGTCGGATCAGGTGTAATCGGCTCTGTGTGAGGAGGGCTTAACTCACTCCCACTGCAACTGTTCCCTCATGGATCTCATAATGGAAGAAGATCTTCAGAAGATTGCACACCATTGATTGGGCGTACGCTATTCAGTTGTATGTCCAAACATTCAACTGCTCTTTTCTCTTTCTTTCTTTCTCTCTTTCGCCCTCTCCACCTCTATGTTCTTTTCACACACTTTCCTGTGTATCTCACTTTATCCCTCGGTGAGATAATCTCGCAACTGTTCCCGTCTGGATTTTAAAAAGGAAACAAATCTTTAGTTGGTGATGCAACATTGATTTGGGAGATATGTTACCCAGTTTTATGTTCGTACATTCCATTGCTCGTTCTTAAACCTGAAAGTTTTTTTTTTTTTATTTCACTGTCCAGAGCTCCCTCCCCCTCTCCCTCTCCTTTTGTTCTCTACATGTCTAGTATATTGTAATTATCACACCCTTTCTCAACATTCTTCCTCTCTCTCTTTGTCTCATATTTGAACCTTTCTCACCATGTTCTTGAACATTTGAAGGACGTAAGCAATTTAGTTCTTCCATTATGGATTTGATAATAGAACATGATCTGTGGTAGATGTTAAAACATTGATCGGGTAGATAGGTTACTTCGTGTAATGTTCAATCAATTAAATGTTCTTCTTAAAACTTGAAGACTTGAAAACATTTTAGATTCGTTCTTATACTTTCATAATTCCAAGCTTTCACTGTCTCTCTGTGTTTCTCACTTTGTATGTCTGTATGTTTGTTTGTCTGTCTGTATGTATGTATGTCTGTCTGTCTGTATGTATGTGTGTATGTCTGTCTGTCTGTCTCTCTGTATGTATGTATGTCTCTCTCTCTCTCTCTCTGTCTGTCTGTCTGTCTGTCTGTCTGTCTGTCTGTCTGTCTGTCTGTCTGTCTGTCTGTATGTCTGTTTGTCTGTCTGTTGTCTGTCTGTCTGTCTGTCTGTCTGTCTGTCTGTCTGTCTGTCTGTCTGTCTGTCTGTCTGTCTGTCTGTCTGTCTCTCCCTTTCTCTCTAACTATTATTGTTTCTTCATAGTTCTCTACCTCTCTTTCATCCCTCTCGTTAAATCCCTTCTATCTCCAAGATACTTTGGCAACTGTTCTTGTATTGATTTGATAAGGGAATGCGATCTTTAGAAGATGACAAAACATTGATTGGACAGACTATGTCGTTTAATGTTCCGTGTGTACACCCAGGGTCACTAACTGCGTTGACATGTGTACTTCATTACCAATCTGTGGCCAATTTATTCCGTGGCTGCGGTATTTCTTCGTTATTGAAAGGTAATTGATTGCCTTTTTTCTTCTTCTTTTTTCTTATTTTTCTGGCATCCTTCTTCATTATATCTCTCTCGTTACTTTTCCAGCCTTGTTTCTTTTCTGCATAATTAGTTTCATTCAGGTTTTCTTGTTTGATAATCATTCGTTTGAAATGTTTCACTTTCTTGCTTGTATCATTTGTGTTTGTTTAGATGTTAGTGTTTCTTTTAACCTTGAAGTGGGATCTCTCAATTGTATGTTGCACACAGAGGGTAAGACAAGCAAAAACATTCGCAAACTATTTCTCTGAAAGAACCAGTAAATTAAGTATCAATTTAAAGATATACTTGAATTATTTCTGATTTATTTTTGTTTTTACATTCATTTGTGAAATGTTGGTTGCAAAATTGTGAGCACAATGTCTCTTCCACAGCGCAATAATGTTCAGTCGAAAATTTGGCATTTGTTTCGATTTTTGACAAACATTTAGATTGAATCATGCAAATATAAGCCTTTCATTTGATCTTTCAAGAACATTTGTTCATCTTCCAGACTGTAAACCATATTTTCTGTAATACCATAATATCTACTAGCACTGATTTATATATTTAAAATGCGGCGATTTACCCAAGCTATACGAGACAAGTCTCCCTTGCATTACCGCACTGGCCCCCAACTTCACCGAGATATATATAATTAGAGAAAATATTACATTCTCGAACAGTGCTGAATCATATCTTTAATCGATGCACAGGCTATTCAAGATGATTCTCCTTCGCATCAGTGGCGTACCCAGGATTTTTTTAAGGGGGGGGTTATTTTGTAAAAAATTCCAAACCGAGACCAAGTACCTTCAAAATTTTCGAGACCGAGACCAAGTACCTTCAAAGTTCAAAACCTCGCTCAGTGGGGGGGGGGGGGGGGGGGGGGGGTGTCCGTAGAAAAATTTCGAAGCCAAGACCAAGTACTTTTTTCAATTTTTTCAATTTTCGAGTCCGAGGCCGGAGATCTTCGAAAATAATTTGGGCCGAGACCAGGGTTTTGTCGGTCGAGACCAGGGTTTTGTCGGTCGAGACCAGGGTTTTGTCGGTCGAGACCAAGTTTTAGATGGTCGAGACCGTTTAAAAGTAGTCTCGAGACCGGCTAAAATTTGAAAAAGGGGGGGGTTCAAACCCCCCAAAACAGTCATTTTTTGGTCAAAGGGGGGGGGGGGGGGTTTCAACCCCCCAAACCCCCCCCCCCCCTGGGTACGCCTATGCTTCGCATTACAGGCCTCCATATTCAACGATCTTTATAATTAGAGAGGAGAATACTTCTGGTCGAGATATGTACACAATATGTTTATCATGCTATTATAACCTTTTAATTTTATATTTTAACGATATGTCTTCATTTTCTAGGCAGAAAATCAAGTTTCATCTTTTTTTTTTTTTTCTTTTCCATTCATGGAATGGACTGCCCTTGTCAGCTACAAGCTGTTTTTCAAAGGGGTCACGGCAATTTTACAATCCTCGACCAGAACTGAATTATATCTTTAAAATGAGGCGATGCACAGGCTATCCAAGACAACTCTCCCTCGCATTACCACACGGGCCTCCCAAGTTCAATGATCTATATAATTAAGAGAGAAGATTACTTCTGGTCGACGTATCTGTACAAAACATCTGTCGCGCTGGGGGCAAAAAGCGGGGAGGGGGTAATAAAACTAGCCGAGCAATAATTGGGGATGCATTCCAACGGATATGGGATTGGGAGGGGTAGCTAGGTGGGAGAGAAGAATAGGGTGCCTACATTGATAGACCCCAAAGAGGACCGTTACCCTTAGCTGTCATGTTTGGACAAGAAACTTTGCTATTTTCTAGCTTTTTGCTTTTACTATTTAAATCTGTATAGGATTTTGTAAAATTTCATTGGATAATGAATTGTTTAACAATATCATGCATGCATGCATGCATGCATGCATTCATTCATTCATTCATTCATTCATTCATTCATTCATTCATTCATTCATTCATTCATTCATTCATTCATTCATTCATTCATTCATTCATTCATTCATTCATTCATATCATTCGTTCGTTCGTTCGTTCGTTCGTTCGCTCATTCATCAATTCATTCATTCATTCGTTCATACATTTTAATCTACTATTTAAATCTGTATTGGATTTTGTAAAATTTCATTGGATAATGAATTGTTTAACAATATCATGCATGCATTCATTCATTCATTCATTCATTCATTCGTTCGTTCGTTCGTTCGTTCGTTCGTTCGTTCGTTCGTTCGTTCGTTCGTTCGTTCGTTCGTTCGTTCGTTCGTTCGTTCGTTCGTTCGTTCGTTCGTTCGTTCGTTCGTTCGTTCGTTCGTTCGTTCGTTCGTTCGTTCAATCGTTCGTTCGTTCATTCATTCATTCATCCATTCATTCATTCATTCATTCATTCATCCATTCATTCATTCATGCATTCATTCATTCATTCATTCATCCATTCATTCATTCATTCATTCATTCATTCGTTCAGACATGTACATTCATTCATGCATGCATTTATTAATTAATTTATTTATTTATTTATTATTTATTTATTCATTTATTCATTTATTTTGTATTAATTCATTCAGTCATTTATTTATCAATTCATTCATGTATTCATGCTTTGATTCGTGATTAGAATAGAATAAATACATCGATCAATGTGTTTATTGATTGATTGATTGATTGATTGAATGAATTCAACTTGGAGTTGACGTGTGACTGCAACAATGCTGCAGTATTGTAATCATTGTTACATCAGTAGCTCTGACCGATGTCAGGCATCTACTCACCGAAAGAAACAATGCACATCATAAGTACAAGCACAAACACTGAATGGCCCAATTTGTAAGCTTCTGCTTCCTTTTGGTCCAAAATCATATATCCTCAATTATTGAATTGGCATTCCGATTTGTTATAATTATGCTGCATGATTTAGATAACCTGGACTTTAATTGAATTGAACAATAAAAAACAGGGACAGTTATGTACCAAAGACAATTATAACAAATTTAGTTAAAATGCAAGTTAACGAACCCAAACTGTATGTACTCGAGTGACAGTTCGGTGTTAATTTTGAGCTAATAGTACATGCAAACATTAGAGAACAAGGGATCGAGAGATGCTCGATTGGCGGAATAGGTCAAAATGTAGAAAGTCAATGTAGTAGCATACATAGGCCTCCGGGTCAATGCGACAGGACATGCTAATTAAAATTCTCACGACTTTTTCACCCCTAAAAAAATTTCCCGCTTGCACGCTGTTGATGTATCAAATTATCAAGCTCCTTATAATGATACAGTATAGTACTGGACATTTGGTTATGTATATTGTGAGCATGGCAGTAAATATACATCTATCATGATATGTTTTTGTGTTGGTATTGGTGGATAGGTTGGACAGGCATCCAAACTCGGACGAAGGGACAATTTTGTAACCAATCTCACGGCTTCTTTCACTTTTACAAAATAACCCACTCTAACCGTGTAGATATGTATAAAATGACCAAGCTCACTTTAAATAGTATGGTACTCTATACTCGGTAATGCTGATTGTGAGCATTACAGAATGTTTAAATATCGATCATGGGCTAGTTTGCTTGGTCTTGGTAGTAAGGTAAGATAGGGTAACCAAACCAGGGGGTGTTTCACAAAGATCCTAAGTTGAACTTAACTCTAAGTTGGACTTAAAAAGTATGGAAAGCCGTTAGTTTCTTTGAATTATCTTTTGCAACACTTTCATTAATAGTTTCTATTATCATGGAGATTTCATGTTCTTAATGTCACATTTATAAAAAGTCTAAAACACTTGCATTTTTGCTTTCGAATGCATTTTATTCCAAGGTTTACAAATGGCTTCCCATACTTTTTAAGTCCAACTTAGGAGTTAAGTTCAAGTTAGGATCTTTGTGAAACATCCCCCGGTCTGCCAGGCCTCCAGGCTAGGACGAGAGCCGAGAGGACATAATTACAACCCCAGCCGCTTCCCTCATCATTATTAAAATGCTCACTGACGGATGCCTAACTTAATTTCGCTACTTTATATACCTCTCGCTGAATCAAGTCAGGATTATCATGAATACTTCGAACAAACGGGTACCAAGGCCAGCTAGGTATCATCATGTATAGAACTAGTCCGAAAAATCAGCCAATGTTTCGAGAGTTCTCTCACAATTTTGTTTTAATGACGTCATAATATTAAAGGACCACCCTATAACGAGGTAGATTTTCTGTCTAGTATAGAGCAGGCCCGGTCCTGATGCAGGGCCCCAGTCTAGGGGTTGCATTCAGCATCCAAATGCTCGTTGAATTATTATAACATTGCACTTGGTTACATGGTTGTCCTTATTTAAAAAGTGCATTTGTAATACATGTCTATTATTTTGAACATCAATACCCGTTAAGAATGTAGAATGGGTGTATCAACTCAAACTAATAAAACAGAATGTATTAACAATGCAAAATCACACGCATAATGTATTTGGGTGGGTTGAATATTTCATTAAGTAATATGATACATTGACTATAAATAATATGCATCTTTATGTAATTAATATTGTGTCCCATTCCTTGAAAGTTTGACAGATCTACTGTATCGTGTTTAAATCCATAATCACTATGATTATCCAAGTCATAAGTAAGATGATTTCATCATTAATCCAGCAACTCTTTACAAGATGAAGATTCATTATACCGTGAATGTGCTTTATCTCTTGGACAATTGATATTATAACGAACCAGAACTACTCATCACTGTTTTCATTATCTAATGATGATATCCCCTTTCTGATGATGGACCCTTTGTCGGCCGTGGGCTGGCTAATCCCTTTGATTATAGTTATACGCCTCTATCATGGAATTAATTAAGAAACCCGATAAAGCGTAATTACATAAGCTAATGCTACGGGGTATTATGACTAGCCTACATGCATTATCTTGCTTGTTGTCTTTGTTTGGCCCTTTTAACATTGATGTATTCTTGTTTCATTTAATATATTACCATTAATGGTATCTATCTCAGGAGACAGCACACAGCAAAAGCCTGATTAAACAAAAACCTACAATAAAACTGCCTTGTATATACGCTGGGGTAGTTTTGATACCAATGCAATGTTATTGCTTACTATCACTGGCATGACGCGGGAATATCAATAATATAATGAATATAGATGGTATGATCCTGCATGGTAAATATAATAATATTATTCAACTTGCAGGATCACTTCTGCGGTACGACTTTTCATCCACTGTTGCTCACAAAGACCATAATATATGGTTTTATATTGAGTCTCTGCAATATGAAGCAGCAGTATGTTGGCCCATGTGGCATTCATCTTGGGAGACCCTAGAGCAAGAGAGCAATATGAAATTGATTTGAAGATGAAAATAAACATCCGAATACTGTAATTATATTGACCGCCTTTCGCTGTGCACTGTTCGACGAAACCATTACATGTATCATTGGGGCAATTCGCTGTGTATGATCTTTGTTTTTGTTTCAATCATTATTCAATTGGATTAACATGTGAACAATAAGGCCATTGGCATAGTTTATTATATAAATATACAAACGGTTCCGCAAGCAAGAGGAAACTTAGTTTAACACAAATTATAAACATCGGTACGATCATAATTTTATTGAGCGCTTTCTGATGACAGTATGATTATGGGTTTATAAAATGCCATCATCCTTATTGCTTTTGTTATATATAACATAATTTCACAGAGTTGCTACTCATGTATATTGCCTCAAATGATAAAATACCCTACCGGAAAGAACACAGTGTGAACACAGTGTGAACACACTGTGTTTCACAGTGTGGACCACAGTGCAAAATTGGACCGTTTTCACAGTGTGAACACATTGTGACCACACTGTGAACACACTTTGAGCGCACTGTCGTCACAGTGTTTAAAATAGTGCGTTCACACTGTGTATCTCAGCAATTTCACAGTGTGTTCACAGTGTGAATCGGTTTTCGAACTGTGAAAAGCCCAAATTTTACACTGTGGTCCAAACTGTAAAACTGTGTATTCTTTCCGGTAGGGTATACATTAAATAATCTTCACATTGCATAATAATCGAAATCCTTGCTACACGTTTGCTAAACGAACTCCATTTTGGCAAAGTAAACATCCTTCTTCAATCAAACATTATAGATTTTAAGAAAAGAACATCGGTGAGATCATATAATGTAGGTTGAAGCATTGCAACAATTTTATTATTGTGGAATCTTGCTATGTATTGCATGTTTTTTTTCCCCGAAATACATTTCTCAGAGCGGGGCTTTACATTGTGGATATACAAGAATATTAACATGATTATTACTGCGTTAACCATGCATGCATGTTAACATTCGTCTTCTCAGATTTTTAAGCAACGCTGAATTTATTTTTGCAGAAGAAATTAACATCGCGCGCATTGTCGAATAATTGATTTATACGTCTCGTATGATTCATGTCATTATACTTATGTACATGCTAATGAATGATCATATTCATATTTAATAATCACGAACCATTTTCTAATAAATCATTATCATAAATATAACCCGTTACCCGCCATTTAAGTGCCTGTTTCTGTACATAGGTCTATGCATATTCATATTCAATATACATGCATGCATGCACTATTGGTATTGATACCTATACCGACATCTGGGATACGTATCACGTTTATCGTCGATGTCATTACAAACAGTTTGTTCTGAGCCCAGTCGTTAGTAGTCCATTGTGTTTAGTTTCGGTAATTTAACCCCCACCGTATATATGACGAATGCAAAGTATGACCCGCCTTTAGCCCTCTCGTATACTAAATACATTGGCAATACACATGCCACTAAGTTTATACATAATAATATGCCGTGGTATTGAGAAGGTTAACACAAACGGTACACACACAGTCGTTAGGAGGCCGTCAAATTATCATTTTACGTTAATATATCGTGGCCATGGTTCTGAGCGCTTTGTGATATACCACACATTAAAAACGATACTATAGTTTGAATATTAATGTACATGAGCAAATGGTTTACTTACCACTTAGAAGACACACCAGAAGCAAACCAACAGACAACGTACTCGGTAGGGTAAACGTCTTCATCTTACTCTCGTCCCCTTAGGTCTATTATCCTCCAGAAATGTTGATATTGCTGACTTTTCCCGCCAAAAATGAAGGCGCCAATGATTACAACCAACGATTTCTTGAAATCGTGTACTATTATATATTCCGATTGTCGTATGTGCACACGGTATTATTATTATTATGGAATACCTATAAATGTTGTTTTGAGATTCCAAGATTGAGCGAATCACCACGAGGTAACGATAATATACTCATCAACAATTCCTCGCCACCATTCTTCCACAACACCGCCTCCTATGACAATCAGCGACTCCAACAAGATGCGTTAAAGCATAAAATGCATTTTCCACTTTTTAAAAATAGCGCATATTTCTACAAATTGCAATCAAGATGCAGTTTTGCTACGAAGACAAACGATGCAATAGCAAGTGTATCCAAGAAAAGGCGTGTAATTTCAGCAGCGGCTGGGTTGCCCGTGTAGTGCTAGCAGAGAAGCGGCTGGTTAGGGCTGGTAACTGCTGCTTGAACCGGGCATAATGTCTATTTTTCGCGCGCTCTAACAGCGAGCAATATCGTCTGCTCCGATGGAGATCGAGAGTATAGCTTGCAGCAACAGACGATCGACGAGGGCGCACTCGTTTTCCGACTGCTGGAGTCCCTATCTCCCTACCGACTGCGTGTAATTAGAAGGCTGGAGGTTGGTGGTGGGGGTGGGGTGGTGACTTAATAGTAACAGGATTACTGCTTCTTTTGTCTTCTCATTACGGCCACTTTCTCCGATGGATGAACGATGAGTGGCGATCGCTAACTGCGAGAGTGTTTTCTTCCGGATGCTTTTATCTCTCCCTCACTCTCTTATAATAATAATAAAACTAATAATATGTTCGATTTATATAGCGCCTAATATGATACAATATCATCTCTAAGCGCTTTACACTATTTTGTATACAATATCATCTCTAAGCGCTTTACACTAAGTATTTTCACTTTCTTTTCTTTACGCCTCTCTCCCCTTCTCTCTTCTTATTTATCTCTATTCTTTCTTTTGATCTCTCTTTCTTCATCCCTCTCCCCAAACTACCATTTTCTCCGCTCAACACTCTGTAGAATAATTGTCTCTCCTCCCTCCTCCTTCTCTCTTAATCCTTCTCTCTCCATCTGCAAATGCATTGTTGTTATTATTTGGTCGATGCAATTTAATTAATCTCAATACTCATTATTAATCTAGATTTAGAATACTGAAAAAGAGGTACTGGGTATTTCCAGGGGCAATGGATTCGACATCGAGTGTTTTTGGAATATATTTGACGCCGAAATGATAATGGGGTACCTTTATTATGTAAATCCCCAAATTATAGACGAAGATCCCCCAAAACTAATGTATTGGGTTATTTTTTTAGGTAATCCTTGAATTTTGTGGTATACCAATTCTCTATTATTTCAGTTTATCCTCATAGTAAATGGATTAGATTTAAGATACGAATAAGAGAGGAGAATATACGATTAATTAACATAATTGGGGAAAATAATTACGGTCAACCGTTTTGCATAATCCATAAAAAATAAACATATTCATTAAAAAAAAAAGTAAAAACTTTGCATTCACAAGAGTAATTCAGCGAGGAGAACAAACTACGTTGAATGTACGGTATATCATTGTTTGACAAATGATAACTCTTATATCATTCTTAACAATTATGCTTAGTTTTCTTTGAAAACTTTACTTTATGAGCCTGTAAATACATACCTTCTTCACTTATTAATCGTAAATCTTTTTTTGTCATATTTTTCGGCATGCCGAGATTTTTCTTCGACAAACTCCATTCGTCCCCTTCTCCTTCTTACTACGAAGCCTCCTTCCATTCGCCCCATTTCTTCGGATGTAATTCAATTGTCATCTCGATGCATTTGTCTATTTCCGGTTGGTAATTCATGGGCCTATTTGATCGGGTTGAATGACCACAGGCACAAGTGCCTACATCATATTACAACCATCAATGGCGCAGTTATTTTATTTTATTTATTTTTTTTGGGGGGGGGGGTGAAGGGTAACGTCCCAACTCCATCTGGGACATGTAGGATTTCCCGCCCCCTCATGCGGCACTGCCCGCCATCATTTTGGACTTACCATAAAGAGATAACATGCATAAAGAGGTGCTGTGGTCTCCTGGTCAGAGCTCCGCTCTTCGCGCTAATATTTTCAGGTTCGAACCTATGCTGTGTCTCTCGTATATCGTGACGATTAAGGGCAGTCCCAGGCGTAAATAATAATAATTGATTGATTGATTGAATGCGTCTGTTAAAAAAAAAACCAGATGTCCAACCATCTACAATACTCCTTTGTATCTGGTTGCAGCTACACCCCCCCCCCCCCCCCCCCAGTTTTGCTCCATCCCCCGTGGATGATTGACCCGGGCTATGCCATCGATTGAGATCATTCCTACGTGGAAGCTGTCGTGAATCATGTTGGAATGGTATTTAGGTTCCTTGGGTCCATTACTCTTGACCCATGAATAAGTGGAATAGAGTTGCACCTCTCTTTTCCGGCAAGTTGACAATTTGATATCTTGACAGTACTCTCGAGTGTGTTCACACTGGATCTGGATGTAGGTATAGGTCTAGTGGAGATGTCATATTATACACGTGACAGAAAGTTAACACGCAACTTCACAATACGGCTGATCATGAGTCTATGGAAACAAACGATTTATGTTCATCAGTGTTCCAAAACCATAAGACTGAACAACCGTGTGTACTTTAATAAAGCCCTCCGCACACAGAGCCGACTCGACCCGATTCGACTGGTTTTCAGTTGGTTCAGCTCAGTATACATTGCCTCAGGACTCCTGTTTTGCCAGTCAAGATCCAGTCGGAGATCATTCGAGGCCGATTCAACATGTTGAATCGGCTACGACTGAGCAAAACCGACTCTAGCCTGACTGGAGATCAGTCGGATCGGGTCGAGTCGGCTCTATGTGCGGAGGGCTTTATAGTAAAGTCCATTTCACCTGAGTTGAAGTCCGAGTCCAAGACTGGCTTATAGTTCTTCTTGAACAACAATTCGTTCCGGAGTCAAGTCCAAGTGGTGTCCAATGTTACGCCCATCGTAGTCGAGTCATCCCCATGCACTCTCATCCGAGTCATATAGCTGTGATGTACGATTCCGAGTCTTAAGCCCGGCGCACACAGAGCCGACTCGACCCGATCCGACTGTTCTTCAGTCAAGCCAGAGTGGGTTTCGCTCAGTCGTAGCCGATTCAACACGTTGAATCGGCCTCGAAATGATATCCGACTCCTGAGGCAACGAACACTGAGCTGAACCGACTGAAAACCAGTCGAGTCGAGTCGGCTCTGTCGAGTCGGCTCTGTCGGCTCTTTTGAGTCGGCTTTGTGTGCTGAGGGCTTTATGTCGGTCGTTAAAAACACCAGAGTCCGGACGCGAATGCTAGACTCCAAGTTCCATGAGATTATTCGTATGCAGCATGATTTTAGGAGTTGTTAACACACTGAGTGATATGTCCGACTGTGCTGATTTGTCCCTTAATGTACACAATTATTGTTGAGTACCTCGACACCAAGCTTCTATTTATTGTACGTGAATATAGAGATTAATCTACAATCTTACAATAATCCACTTGATCCAATACATTATGTAGACAAGCGCAACTTTTAGCTCGTCCAAAGAATTGGATCAAGAGGATTATTCTTTAGACAAGCTCAAATTTCAGCTTATCTTAAGAATTGAATCAAGTGGATTATTGTAAGTTAATTTGGCACTCAAAGGGTTAGTGATGGATACTAGGTTTGAACCCACCCCGTGCTCTTTAGTTAGTTTTGTGTGGAAGCAAGTTTTGCCGATAAAGTCTTGCCCTCATTTCCTTGAAAGTTGACGAACCGCCGCCATCTTGACATCAAGACGTAGCGGCGCGGTGTTTCCCTGAAATTCATAACCTCAGTCATGCGTGGCTGTCTTATGCTGGAAGACCAGCAGATATCCACTTTACCAAATAAGCCTACACACCTGTGTTATTTAATCAATCAATCATGTCATCTATTGTTTCACGCTGTTAACTGATCATGTATCGTACTTGACATGAGTATAGTTCATGGATGATGCGCTCATAGTAATGTTATTATACTCTAGTCTCTATATACAGTCGTTCATGATCCATAATTGATCCGTTTTTATTTTCGTGGTCCAATAATGAATCTTTAATAAGCCCGAGTGATTTGACCCTGGATGTGCCCGGTAAAGTCGATCTGAGATCCACTTTACGAAATAGGCCTATACATAATTATGTAAATCATGCTACTTTTGCACTTTGCATGATCACGTTACGTACTTGACATGATTTCCCGTTCACGGGTGATGCATTCATATTTATTAGGTTATTTTCTCCGGCCGTTGTAAGTTTAACACGATTGGTCTGTTTTTATTCCACACAGTGGTTTTCATAATGACTGTTTACGTGACTTAATATCCTTTACACATTCGCGATCTATTATTTACAATAATTATTTCATGAGTCGGAGTGGTAGCTCTGATGTATAGCTTCTACCCCATGAATAAGAGGTCGAGGGTTCGTACCCCAATCGTACTACCAACGATCTCAAAACAAATTACTGATATGTATTATAATTTCTAGTCAAACATAGCATTATAACCTAATAATGATTGTTCTTTCAAAAAAAATTTATTATCGCTATCAAATCACCAACTATGAACATTTTAATTACATATATACTTATATGGAATTATGCTAATCAATCAAACCGCATTCCCGCCACTGTGTTCTTCTTCTAATATATAGCTTGCCTCATCTCAGAGGCGCTATGATACGGCAGGAAAAATTAATACCACCTTGTATAACTCTTGTAAAGGGAGGGAAATGAGGTCCAGAAATACAATTTTCCTTGTTTATTATCTCTCCCTTCTTCTAGTTTAGAATATCCACAATTTCCCGCCGTCGCGCACCGGTCTGCATGCCAAAGGCAAAAGCTTTCATGAACTGGCGGGATAATTCCATTTAAGGCATCGGGCGGCTTCCCTTACCATCTAAAAACGGACCACTTCGTCATGCCCGCTCACTCGCTCAAATCCCAGACACTCGTAAAGTGGCATCTAAGGTCAACCATGTCCGGGAGGCGATATTTGTTTATTCGCGGTATAAAGATTGGGGTTTTACTCGTTTAACCATAACTCTCACCATAACACTAACCCTTACCCTATACCCTTACCCTTACCCTAAAACTAACATCAACCATGACCTTAAACAATTATATCCTCCTATCGCATCAGCAAATAAACAGACCCGTTTGAACCATTTCTCCCCAAGATTTAGCCCGCATCATCCTGAAACCTGAACAGCATATAAAACAAAACATGTGAATGGGACTGGTACATAAAGGAGCAGGGCCCCAAAAATATGAACACCATGAGCTAACAGTTTTTGTTTTGTTTCGGCGCACACGGAAGGCCAAAGCGCGGGAGACAAGAAAAGGGGACTGGCAATTGCCCTTCCTTGCTCCCCCTCCCCGCCCGAGCTGCACCCCTGCACTCATCCAAGTACTTTATCACACAAGATGAGAGGGGCGTAATATACAAAAGCTCCAACTTAACCTATCTCGGGGGATTTGTACTACTACGTTCAATGGGGCCGGATATTAGCTACAACCGATATCGGGTCACGAAGGAGAAAGAAAATTATCTCCGACATTAGAACTCTATCTCCTCCTCCTCATCCGCTCGTTCTATTTCCCGAATTAAGAACTTATCTCGTTCTCTTCTTCTAGTTGTACATTGTATTACCTAGCTCCTGTATAAGAGGTTCTGGGTATCACTCAAGCATCCAAAGTTCTTTGACACTTGCCGATGGCACTTGGATCTTTAATACGCGGCATATACCACCCACCCATTCCGATCCGCTATATCTATTCAGAGAATGTCATCCTGTTTTAGAGCATCAATAAAGTGGAGTGGGATGTTTTCATTCACCCTAATCTCTGAAGATTACCGGGGATGATGCGAGGATGATGCAATAAATAGGCATAAATAGATAAATGATAGTTACAAGAATATCGAGTTGAACGAGGTTCAAACTGCTTGGGAATTAATCTGTAACAAAATATTGTTCACAAGGTTGTATCGTTTTAATAATCAATTAAGCGCGAAAGGTTTTCCACATTATTACCATCGTTTGTTCACTCATTCGATTCGTAAATAATGTTGCGGGCTGCAATCATCAACGTGATAGAAGTATTCGATATAACATGTTTAAGTATACTTTTTTGTCAACAAAGGATTTATATTATTTACGTTATTTGTAGGTTATCAAGTCAAAGCTTTATACATCGTTAAGTGCTTTTCCTCAGGCGGAAAACTGACGAGCGACGCAAACGATACATTGTAGACATAAAATATAACTGGTATTCCCCTGACATCCAAATTACAACCTTTCTGGTTGGAAGGTCGCATGCTGACGATAAATGCAAATGACCAAAGAAGATTGGGCTTCGTCGTAATCGAACCGAAGACCTCAGGATCGCTATTTTGACCTGCTAATTGGCTTGATTAGGAGAATATTTACATTTCTGATCGAGGCTTCTTCCTTCGGTTAAATATCCAGAGTGACATTCAGCATTTTTTGTTTTATATATATATTCAAGTTTTGTTGAATTGATTAATAATAATTAACATGTTGACTTGAAAACATGGGGTGTTTCACAACATTTCTAGTTGAGGTTGGACTTGTAAAATGTATACATTTTACATATAAAATAATGGCTTTCCATAATTTAAACTCCAACTTAGAATTTAAGTTCAATTTTAATAGGATCTTCGTGACACACCCCTGTCGTATCATGTGTTTAAGGGTAAGGCAGCACTCAGGTAAAAATAGGTATTAATATTATTATTGACGTTTTACGTTACCCTTATCATTAATGTATACATTTTACATATTAAATAATGGCTTTCCATAATTCTAAGTCCAACTTAGAATTTAAGTTCATTATTGGATCTTCGTGACACACCCCCTTGGCGTAACATGTGTTTAAGAGTAAGGCCCCATTCAGGAGAAAATAGGTTAATAATCTGATGATTGACGGTTTTACGTTACCGTTATGATTATCATATTTTCATAGAGACCCTTTGAAAGAAAAAAAAAGGGGGAAAACCGAAAAGAACAGAAAACATGAAAAGCGAACCCGGGGCGGGTAATCGATTTTGTTTTCAAGTAGTATTCAAGTATGGCGCCCAGGGATATGATTATTGTCAAATCGCATCACGTGACCTAGAGTGCGTAGTTAATGGGAACAGCTGAGGCAACATACGGGTCGGTTTCCGTCAGAGTATAGAATGCTATAGTATCGCTATTTCACTCGCTCTGCTGGCTCGAATGTTTGCCAGTAGTTTGTTGACATGGGCGATGTAAGCAAAGGTTTTTGACATAGTTCTTCATTTTCTCGTCCCGCCCCCTCTTCCCTCTCTCTCTTGAAATTCATCTCTCCCCTATGAGCGATGGAAAGGGAAGAGAACCATTATTATCAATCTTTTAGTGTTTTTGTTGTTGTTGCAAACTTCATTCACATCTACGTTAGATTTCAATAAACCACATTAATATATCATACAACTCATTTACAGAGATATTTATCTAAATATTTTTGGATGATAATTCAAACAAAATAAGACAGAAAACAATTGAAATAATTGTATGGCAATTAAAAATTGACGCATTGAACTATCTTTTCCCACTATATTTGCTAACATTAACGGGTATCAGTATCTGTATATTAAGTATGTAATGATGTAAAAGCTCAATAACAAATCTATGTCCTGGTAAAAGGAGGTTCATATGTCAAGGGAACATGAAGCTGAATATAATGGTTTCATTTCTAAATCAGCCATGTGTTAAAACAGCCTTAGAAAGTGTCAGCCGATGGCATGTGTAAGGGTTTCTGCTTCGCGAATGCATTTTTGATCACCGGGGTGCGGATATTTCCCGCGCTTTTGTTGACGCACCACTCATGCTGGCAGGGAGGAGGTCAATGTAGAAGGTGCAGGTGAGGTAGAGGAGATGTTGGTTACGTTGGCTGTGGTGGTGGTGGTGGTGGTGGTGATGATATTGAAGATGATGATGATGATGATGATGATGGTGGTGGTGATGATGGTGATGATATAGTGATGATGATGATGGTGATGATGATGATAATGATGATGATGGTGATAATGATGTTGTTGATGATGATGATGATGATGATGTTGTTGACGGTAATAATCATAATGATGATGATTATGATGATGATGATGATGATGATGATGATGATGATGATGATGATGATGGTGATGAAAGTGATGATGTTGTTGATGATGATAGTGATATTGGTGATGATTGTGATGATGGTGATAATGATGATGAAGACGATGATGACGGTAATAATGATGATGATGATGATGATGATGATGATGATGATGATGATGAAAATTACAGTAATATTGATGATAATGACAGTAATAATGATGATGATGATGATGATGATGATGATAATGATGATGTTGATAATGAATAGCAACCACACCAACAGCAACAACACTAAGCGATAAAACGCATTATTTAGCAATAAAATAGAAGAAGTGACAAGAAGGTTGTTATCATGGTTATGATGGAGACGATGATAAAAATGGAAACAAAACAAAGAGAAGGGAGAAAGTAGACTAACTATCTATCTTTTAGATGTATGACGCAATCCGTTAATAATAATTGATCCCCGGTTCTTCTTAATTCACTTAGACTGGAATGGGACGTGCCACATTCAACAGCCTTGGTAGCCTCGTTACAAGACTGATGCTAGCGTTTTAGTTTGGTCTCCTCTTTCTATCTTATATCTTTGATCTACAAATATCCTGTGTCATAATGCAATATTTTAGCAAAACCCTTCAAACTGAAGATATTTACAAACAAAATAATGCAATTATTGGTTTGATTACTAAAGCTTTTGTTACACAACCATCGGTCGAACAGAATTGTTTGACTGTTTTGCCTTGTGTATCACTCATCTTCAATAAAAAGTACTTACTTAGGTAAGGACATGCTACTTTTCATGCAAAACAAGATGATTATTTAGCATGCTCGCAGTTTCTCAATATGAACAAGGTCGCGATAATAATTTTCTCGAAAGGGCCCCCAAATGAACGAACGAACGGCATCAGACGCAACAAGATCAGAGCGTGCTTTTAAAGGGGACCACCAGGCAAAGAACAACACATTATTATATGTTTTGGTACCGTTTTGTGATATCAAATAGATACCCAACATTTTGCAAAGGGTTGTGTAATTCATAAACAAAGCAATTAATTTCCACCACTTACGGAACCACTACTATTTCCCGGTTCCATACGGGCCAACCATTTGCGAGTGCGCCAATGCTATTCACGCGTACGTTTTTAGACAATAGATTCCCGGGCGATTCGTTCGCTCTGCACATATTAGTCTTTGCAATTCAGACCGCATGAACGCATGCTTTAGAATGATGACGCATTTCCCAATTATATTTGTTTCTTTCTGGAAACATATTTTTGTGAACTTGTTGATGGAATGGAATACTAAAGATGTTACCATTCTTTAATAAGAATATTAGTTTTGGGTGGTGGTACCCTTTAAGGGAAAACGTGACAAAACCACCTGAAAATGTCCTCATCTTCGCAACAACGAGGACAAAATGCGTCTATTCCACGTGACCTTCCCCTATCCCGTGTAGTTGGAAGGAGCTAGTAAAGGTACAGTCACACCTTACCGGATAGCGTCATGGGACGTCCGAAGGGTAGACGGTGTTGGAAGACGTCTCAGTTGTTGCTCGAGACTTTTAACGAGCGGAGTATATGAGAGTATCAAACGTACAATTACCAGACAAGCACATAATAATCATCGGCCAATGAAACGGACATCACTGTACGAGAAATGGACAAGAGAGTTAAAGACGTTGGTCTGCATCAGTATAATCGAGATATAGAGATTAGAAAAAAGTTCACCACAGTTTAAAAATAAATACAATGGACAAGATCCGGACGTTAGACATTCGTTAACCCTAAAAAGGCCGGGCTATTTGAGGTAGGTCCGATTTTCGACAAATTTGTTTTAAAAGATGCGCAAGACTCGAAAGGAATAAGTCACCAAGCGGCGGGGCATCATCATTCTGTACGCATTCCCGAGCAATCGGAAAAAATTGCGGAGGGGGCCATAATGCCCCCCCCCCCCCCCCCCCCTCCATCGGCCTTATTAGGGTTAACGCTATCTGGCAAGGTGTGAGTGATACATTAGCAAGCCAACTCAAAATAAACAAAGCGGTAAGAGGAGCAGGTGGCAGCAGCCGATTCCAATTATCCTCTTTCTGCGTCTCCGTAGAGACGAGGGCTCTGCTAAGAAAACCTCCCATCCACCGACGCACCTTGAACCATTCGTTATGCAGGACTATAAAACGAATCTTAAAGCGAGATACGCGCAATGGAAAATTCACGGAAAACGCGCGCATTGGCACAATTGATTTGATAATATCCACGTTCCAAATACGGTAAGGGGAAAAGATCTATACAGGGTGGCCCAAAAAAAACGGAACGGGGCACTTCCCAAAATAAAGTACCAACATATTTATGTCCATCGGATAGGGTGTCTTTTCCAATGAAAAACGATACCAAGAACAGTAATTTTGGTTGTGTAGTTTTTGTTTTAGGACGCTGTGAGTGAGACCATGTCAGGTGCCCATTTTTGTCAATTTTTACCTAGTCAGTGCCGGTTAAATCACACTCCCTGCCCGTAATACCATTGAACGACCATGCCCATTCTCTCGGCACACGGCTGAGTGCACACTAACAATGGCGCGTACGTGCGATTTATCAAGCACTGGCTTGGTAAAAATTCACAAAAAGAGAACCTGACATGGTGTCACTCACAGCGCACTAAAACAAAAACGACACGACAAAATTGACTGTTCTTGGTATCGTTGTTCATTTGAAAAGACACCCTATCTGATTGAAATAATTTGTTACTATATTTTGGGAAGTGCCCCGTTCCGTTTTTTGGGGGCCACCCTGTATAGATGGCAAAATCCAAATCTGAAAACCTTTAAATGCAGAATAATAAACCCAAAATTACATACTATATTTTCTGCGCCACTGAGATTTTATCAACATTCCATTTTGTTTAGCCTAATAACGGCCCTGCTACGTATTCTTTTTTCTCATATTTATCTTTAAATAGTTAATTTCAAGGCATTTTTGTTATTAATATTTCATTGAGAGATGAGTTATGATATATTATTTCAAATTTTCGGGGATAAAAGCGACTATTTTAAAGGTTTCGTTTAAGAGGTGTCCCAAACTATTAGCATCTCACAGCTGATTATGGTCTTCGATGGTTTGCTTACTTTTCAGCCGCTTATTAGCCATGTTAGCAGCTAATGAGCACAAAGTGTCTTGCTGAGTGACACACGTGCTTGCTGAGGCATCGAACCCCCGCCCTACGCGTTGGAAGACTAAGACCCAAACCAACACCGCGGCATTACACCTTCCCTGAACACACACGCTTGTTTGTCGACGAAGATAAAAAGGATCAAACGGTGCTTCATACACTGTACCGATCAAACCCCAGGGGTGATTGTTGCCAGTGTATTATAAAGCCCATTTCGTTAAGAGTGGCGTAATCACGGTCAGCTCGAGATGGGGGGGGGGGGGGGGGGGGGGGATGATGGAGACGGTGGAGCAGGGTGGAGAGGGAGGGCGATGGGGGATGTGGGCAATATTAACCCTCTCTGTACCTTGGGGGTTCACCACGTTTCGCTTTTGTTCGAGTATAGTTGATGGGGGGAAAGACGAGCTAATACGAGCATGCATGTATGTATTTACCAGTTTCTTTATTTGCGTTTGGCCCACATCGGTGCAACAAAGGGGGTGGGAAATCCCAGCAGGGGTGTGGTCTTGCCCCCTATCCCTCGCCCCCATCGCAGATACGCCATTGCTTCAACACCTAAATTATATTATTGTATATCAGCGAGTAATTACTTCTACAGCTCCCCCGGCTCTGCGTGTACGACTATAGCACGCATCAACCATCTGTTGGAATGCTCCTTGCAAATTAAATTTCGATTAAAGAGAATAATAATTATCATCGGAAGAAATTTGTTTACGCCTGAAGAGAAATGGTATCGTTCACAAAATTATTATAATGATATATATTACAGCTGATGCCTTCGGGAATCGGGTGGACCATGTTTTAACTAAATTAGAATTTATATAACATAACATTCTTTTATTCAATATGTTATATGAAATTCGAATAGCTAACCGACGTGGTCGCAGAAATTAATTTGGTTGTGGCTTCTTGCTGAAGATGTGACAATCGAAACCATCTCTGGTTCATTCTGGCGCCAGTGGTGCAAATCGATTCCTTATTAAAATAGATTTGTTTTTGTCTTTCGGGAATCGTATGTACTTTATGAAGAATTTAAACTGTGTAAAACCCTTGTAATGAATTTCCCCGCCTCTGGCACTTCCGTGCGCAAGGCGTTCGCGAGATGGCATTGTGCGTCTGATGTACGAATCTGAACTAGAGTTTAATAATACATTGTTTAAAGAAACGCATCACATAACAGACCAACTCACACGTCAGTTTCAATTACCAGGATTCAATAGACATGTCGCTGAAAATGATCGTTATTATGTTGCCTTCGTCATTGCTATAATTGCATGCAATAATTGTGTGACACGGTTATCAATATAATAATTGTTTGTTCGAAACCTGAACGTTATGTAAGTATTGTGTGCGCTTCGCAATTAGGCGCCATTTTAATAGAATGCTACAAATTAGTTGAGAAAAAGAAGGGCGCTATGCCACTTTTTTGTTTATCGGATACTAGTAGTTAAACCTGTTGTCATGGTTAAACTTGTAGAAATTAAATGTGTCTCTCCTTTTTAATTGATAATATTCCCCAAATTTGATAATCAGTATTATCTCAACATTTGTAAAAAATAAATAGAAAAGGCTACAACCTACAAGACGGTATGCAGAACTCAAATTAGCTAGAACTATAGTTACGCCCTTCTCCCTTTCACCCGTGGCGCAATGTGATATTGAAACGTAAAGTGTTTAAATATGAATATCATAAACTCGATACTTCGTGAATAAAAGTAATGATGACATGTAATTACATCTTGTGTAAAATGCCTACGTTACGTTTGTCCTTGAATATGCGTGCAAGTCACAGGAAGTTATTAAATTTGAAAGCCCATTTAGACCCGAGTACAGGAACCGTAAGAATTTGCATATTAATTTAAATGACATAGTTATGTGTCGTGTATATTAGATGCGTAGCAATAATTGAAGTCATTATATCACTTTGGAATTGTATTTCCTTTAGTGTGTTATTCTTTGATTGATGGTCGGGCATGAACCACCAAGCACCGTCACTGCATGTAAATCATTCTGTACAAGACGTGGCAACGGAGTTACCAATTTCCTCTATCAAAGGATCTAGTAACATTGTCTAAATCAACCAAACTTACTCAGAACTCTAGTGGTTCTCACAAACCTTGTTGTATTCGTATTAACAATAGAAGCATGGAACAGGTACATTTGTTCGAATTTCCCTTTCGCGAAAAAAGATATTTACAATGGAAGTTTTCGGAATTTTAACTATCCACTGGATAGTCATAACTGTGTACAAAGTCAGTGCAATGAGTTAGCAATTATCACATTTTTGCTCATTACTCGGCCACATATAAACATCCATTTAACGTGGCCTTTTTCAAAACTATCAGAGGACATTATTTATCAGACCATAAAACTACACATTATACCAACCATTCATCACTTTCTGCACATGCCAACAAAGTTACTAGAGTGGTTTGGAGGCGCTGTCGTCTTGCGAACGCATTGCGCACGGTACGAACACACACTCAGTGTCTCAGTGTTATGTACATAGTGCGCACGAACCAGCCTTGTTACAGTTACGAATGCTCAAACCGCCCTCTACATCCGCACGCGCAACAACCTTTAAATAATATACCGGGTGACGCGTGCGTGCGCGTGCACCGTCATAGTTTGCGCGGGACGAAATTAATTGCATTATGGGAATGATACGTTTAACAGTATAGAAGTGGGTGACCCAGTTAAGGCAGATCGAGTTAAGTAACTTGACGCTTGTGCTCTAGCGCCTTCATATTTCACCCCATCAATATTAAATTGTCCTCTTATCAAAACAGAAACTGGTCGAAAGATGCCAATGAACGGTCCTAATTGCATGCTGGTATACTGTAAATACACGTACGTGTTTTTTATTTCTTGGCGTCATAAAGAAATTGCGTCGATACGACGAACGTGCATGAATAGAGCAAGCCTTACAAAACGTTGTTTGACCTGTATTTATTTGTTTTGTAAATGATTTGTGAAGCACCACTTAAAAATCTGCATCGAATTACTGGACTTCCAGAAAAATTGGCCTATTGATATCAAACCCATTCAGAACAGGAATGACATTATTTCATCGTTTACTCTTTAATTACCATATTGACTGTAGATTTATATAATTATGGGTGTAAACTCAAACTAAGTAGGGCTCTCACATAGTCAACACTTTTTTAAGGAGGGTGGGGGTGGAGGGTGTCATTTTGACGAATTTGATAAAGTACTTTAGAAGTATGCCTTGCTGTTTTTTCTCAAACTTAAAGCGTGTTTTTTTTTTCCTCTTTGATGATAATATATATATATATATATAAATAATGTATAAAGTATAACATTGCCCGATATTCAAACTGGATACAAATCATGAAATGAATCACCACGATTCTTTTCTGACCTTTAAATACTCAACAAAGTATTCAAAGATCAAAGATCATATCGTAGATTTCCCATTTATATATTTGGGGCCAATAATAAATGTATTCAGTTTGCAATAAGAGAGTGCTTATCCGTTTTCATCTATCATATCAATAACATAGATTTACTGCACAACTAAAGTACAACTCAATCGAGATGAGTATTACAGTCACTCTATTGTTTCGATTGTCATTATGATGTCATTATCATATTGGTGGGCAGTGTCTGGGCACTTGCGTACAGAAGGGGGGGGGGGCTTGGGGTCAAATCCCAACAGTCCCCCCCCCCCCCCCCCAAAGTCCCTACCCCTCACACACCCTACCCTCGGCTCAAACCATCTTCAAGTATCTTTAAAGTTTTTCAAAATACCACATAATTGAGGTATAGTTGTTTCGTCTCCGTATTCTATAACTTAGTATACTAACTTTTGAAATAAGTAAAACAAGATGATATGGTACTTCTGAGATTCTTTACAATATTTTTTTTTTTTTTAATTACTTTTTAGGGCTGGCCACACACTTTCACGAAACCGTTACGTTTATCTTACTTCATTTTTCTTCAGTTCAGTTCAACTTAGGTTATAATTGTTTATTCACTTTTCAGTTAAATCCAAAAATTATGCCACGGATGAATAACACGACACTTTTAAATGTTTTTTTTTTCCAGGTGCACGATTCTATCTGATGTCTACCTTTAAAGCCACACCATCCTGACCGGGTTCACCATTACGAAGGTTCGGTGTCTACTGTACTATTATTATATTCCGATATGATTATGTGCCAATATTATATAGTGCCTGTTTATATACTGCATGTATACCATAATGTGCTTGAACATGCTTCAAGAAGACTTCCAAAGTAATGTTCCCCGCTACGTCATCTGAAATATTGGCAGTCATTAAAGGGCTGACAACCTCATAAGTCACATTCTTAATCACCATGCCTGCGCTGCTAAAACCATCTGGGGTCGTTTTGCATGAAGCTTGGATGTCATTAAATCAAGTGCCATGTCTATACCAACCACCAATTCGGATTAGTGTAGAACCTACTTTAATACGGTCGTGTCTCATCCGACCGAGTATTCATTTGTTGTGCAACAGGGTCCTGGTATGCCCGCCGTACTGGTGTATGATGTTTCCATTTGTTTTGTCTTCCTCGTATACCTATCTATATATACATTATTATAATAATGATTTACACACTGCCAGGTGCACACTAACTATGACAATGTATTAGTCTCATGAGAGGCATCGATGTAGGTTGGTATGATTTGAATTGAATCTATTTCCTCTAAAAAAAAAAAAAACCGAATGCATTATATGTACATGTATACATGTACATAATATATGGTGGAGCCGATTTTCGTGAATGGCTGATCTACAGTTTAATATCACTTCAGGGACGGCTTTGAATTTCAAGTGTCGGGAGAAAAATAGTCAAATAAATCAGAAAATATATACATAATGTGTATTAAAGATCCATCCTATAGCAATGCAAGAAGAGCAAAGAAAACTGAGCCTTGCGAGATTCGAACCAGCAACATCCGGGTAACCGGGGTTTCGCTCGCAAGCAATTTTTGACAAGTCCACATCTCTCCTCCTTTAAAGGGAATTACGTGTAGTAACATTGTCCAAATCCACAAATCCACATTAAACATATAGTGGCTCTCACATACCTTGTTTTATTCGTATTACCAATAAAAGCATGGAACAGGTTTTGGATTTGAGAATTTCCCTTTCGTTAGGCAGATATTTACGAAGTATTTAGATTGTTAACTATCCACTGCATAGTCATAACTGTGTAAAACAAAAAGTCATCGCAGTGAGTTATCAAATATCACTTTGCATTTTCGATCATTAATCGGCAATTAAACGTCCATTTAACGTGAAATGTACACACTATACTCCGAGGACATCACAAAACAACGCATTGTACTAATATAACCATTCATCACTTTATTCACATGCCAACAAAGTTACTAGATCCCTTTAATGGGGGGGGGGGGGGGGGGGGGGTTATGGAGTTGTATGGTGGCTTCGAAATCTGTTGGTTTCGTTGAACGCCTGTTCCTTTTTCTTCTAGGATGAGATTTCTTATTGACGTGTGAGAATGTAATTAGAAGTTTCGATAACCAAAACAGCATGTAGGCATTGTCGTAGACAGAAATACCCGTCTCTTCATGGGATTTACTCTAATATCGGATTTTGTACTCGAAACCCACGATCCGACCTCCAAGCTAGCAGAGTATAACGAAGCAATGTCTTAGTGTATAAATAGCATGTCGTGCGGCTATAAATAAAGTAAACGACATTATGTAAAACTAAATATATCATAATTAAAAGCCCTTTCGTCATTCAGATAATGAACGTCATTGCATAACATCATCTTAACCCATTCAGGACTGGTTAATACAACAAACCCATACCACTTAGAGCAGAATTGTGCCAACATTATTGGAGTGAGCACAATTTATTGTGCAAGACACCTTCAAAGAGAGTGCGAAATTTAAAAAAATGGTCTGTATGGTTTGTACAATTTAATGGTAATAAACGCGGTATGTTCACACTATTAAGACGTAATTTCAAGGGAGATGATATAGAATTTTAGAATTAAAAAAGCATCTTTAAATAAGGGGAAAAAACATGAACAACGAAACATCAGCAGAGGGAGAATTATACAAAATCATGTCAAAACCAGGGGGAAGAGACAGCATTTTGTAGGACACCTTCAAAAGGAATAAAATATGACCGCATTGATTCAATTCACCTGTTATTATCTATTCCATCTCACATCCACAAGGTTTTAAACACATTGAGCAAGCAGCGATCATTAAATCATACTTACAGTAAATACAGAATTTTGTCGGCAAACAAAAAAGCATTACAAATGAAATGCAAACTAAACAAACAAAAGTGGCAGACCCAGGGGTACGGACACCAGTCTAAAGGACATCTTCAAAAGGAATATTAGATATGACCGCAGTCGTTCACCTGCGCTTTAAGCACTCCATTCAATGTCCCGTAAGTGCTTACGGTGGATCATTATAGAACACTTTCTATAAATGCGGAGTTCCGATGATTTACTAGTGATTGATCTATTTAGCATGTTTGGGCCGCTATGGGAGTTCTTTGCACTCCGGCTCCATTAGCATTGTCGTCTTCATTCAGCGTTATACCTGTACCTGTACCTTTCCATAGCACCATCATGGATGACGGTAAAACGCAATATTTCTTTCGCACTGCTCTGTCGTGGTTTTAGAATGATAATCAACCCGCCATGCATTACGTGTTCATCATCATCATCATCATCACCACCATCATCATCATTATCATCATCGTCATCATCATCGTTGGTACAATCATCATCACCATCATCATCGTCATCATCATCGTTGGTACAATCATCATCACCATCATCATCGTCATCATCATCGTTGGTATTATCATCATGATTATCATCATCGTCATCATCATCGTTGGTACAATCATCACCATCATCATTATCATCATCATCGTTGATATCATTGTCATTATCATCTTCATTATCATCATCATCATCATCATTATCATCATCGTCATCATCATCGTTGGTACAATCATCACCATCATCATTATCATCATCACCGTTGATATCATTGTCATTATCATCATCATCATCATCATTATCATCATCATCATCGTCATCATCATCATCGTTGGTACAATCATCACCATCATCATTATCATCATCACCGTTGATATCATTGTCATTATCATCATCATCATCATCATTATCATCATCATCATCGTCATCATCATCATCATCATCATCATCATTATCATCATCGTCATCATCATCATCGTTGGTATCATCATCATCATCATCATCATTATCATCATCGTTGGTACAATCATCACCATCATCATTATCATCATCATCATCATCATCATCATAATCATCGTCATCATCATCAACAACAACAACAATCACAAAACGACTGAAAAACCATTACACTTTACATTACCTATTACAAAGCAACAGGGTGTGCATTGTGCACAATTATATCTCTGTAAACACGAATCAGTGGCGTAATGAGCAAAAACTTTTTGGGGGACTAAACCAAATCCGCATCACCACCGGATATTGCGAGGGAGCGAAGCGACCAAGCCCGAAGGAGCGAAGCAACTGAGCGGGGGGAGGGTGTGGGAGGGGGTTTCCCCCTCTTTTCCCCCCTCCCACGGTAGGGAGCTTTTGCATTTTTGGACTTGAAACTGTGCAATCTGTTGCATACCTAGAAAGGAAATTCTGACTTGACGACATTTACTATAATGTGCGTTAGTGCGTCATCATCGCCATGATTCTACCAACCAGAAGAGGTTATGATTGATTCATGAAGAAAAACAAAAATGTACCCCCAAAATAATATTCGGAAAGTGATATATTCAGTTCAAACAGTCATCAAAAGCATTATTTTATGACAAAACAACATAAACATTGTATTCCAGACGTATACAAGACCGATTCCCGGGGGAGCGAAACAATAACGAGAGGGGGAAGGGTGATTGGAGGATGTGATGGTAGGTGGGTGCACGGTAAAGGTGCTTTTGCAATGTTTTACGAAATTATGCAATCTGGTGCATACTTGGGAAGGAAATTTGATTTGACATGAAGTAAAATCTGAGTTTTCTTGTCTAAAGAAATACTCTTTGTCAATCACTGTTATCGAATTAGATAAAAGCCATGATTGAAATTTATTTGGGGGGCAAGCGCCCCAAGCCCCCCCCCCCCCCCCCCCCCCCCCCCCCACCCCCCACCAGTACGCCAGTGACACGAATTCTTGTGCGTGCAGGAGTTGTGAGGTGTGTTTCGATAACGAGATAAGAAGTACTCGGAGCTTGAGGTAAAGATATCACACCGCGACACCTTTCCTCTAGCGTTGCACCTGTTCCTGCGATCTTGTGTTAAATTTCACAGCATAATTTAATGTACAAAGAATGTCATTAGACATGTTAGAAGTGGCCTTTCTAGTCATAAGATGTCTCTAACTAATTTGACATTTTCGACTTTTGTCTGTTAATTGAATTGAAAGAGAATGTAGTCGATCTCCACAAATCGTTTGAACTTTTACCGGTTCCGTTGTCATGGTTGTGTCTTACTATTGTCCTAACGTAACAGTAGCAAAATAAAGTATTATATTAAATCATGCTAAATTCTGACCGTGAATGAGCCATACTTTCTTTGCGACCGGTGGTCACCCTGTACGGAATGTGAAAAGGAAATAATGTACTGCAGTATGTATTGGTCATACAAGGTCAGTCCTTGACTGGCACAGTGACCATGGTTTTTTTTTCAGACTGGTCTTCTTTATTGATGGTACAAACATAAACCTTGACCGTGCTCGAAGAGCAATCCTCTACAGCGATACAGTCAGGGTCACCTTAAACAAATGAATAAGATCGTTGTGAGATAATGTGAATAACAACGCAACAGCAAATCTGACCCATCACACACATTGGTAAGAGTCGATTTCCACAAGCCCAGCCCTTTGCCGTAACTAGCCCCTGCTCTGTCTCGTTTAGTTCCTCAGACTGGGCTACTGGTATAAAACATGTTCTTGACCGTAAACGTGGTAAACTATAGCTATCATATCAAGGAATGCGGCCAGGGGTCAATTTAAACGAGTCGAAGAAGACTATAATAACTTTGATATGTCTCAGTTCCCATAAGACTTAGGTCATTTACCCTGAACGCATGCCCCATCGCTGTTCATTCTTCTGACCATTCTCGTCTGTTAAATGCATAAAGATCTTGACCATAGACGAACAATATAATTCAAGGAACGCGGTCATGGGTCAGTTTATAAGACACAAGATAAAAACAAAAATACCATCACTTTGATTTGCGTCAAATCCCATGAGGCCCATCTTTAACTAACCCATAGACCCTGAACCTGTGTCTGTTTCTTTTCATTCTTCTGACAATTTACGTCGGTTAAATGCATAAATATCTTGACCAGAGACGAGCAATATAATTCAAGGAATGCGGTCAGGGGTTAGTTTATACGACACAAGATTTTTTTTAAAGACCATCACTTTGAAATGCGTCAGATCCCATGAGGCCCGTCTTTAACTAACCCATAAACCCTGAACATGCCCTCTGTCTCTTCTCATTCTCCTGACCATTTATTTGTGTTTAATTCATAAGGATCTTGACCATAGACGATCAATATAATTTAAAGGAACGCGGTCAGAGGTCAGTTTATACAACACGAGACAAAAAAGACAATAACTTCAGTGATATGCCTCTGTTCCCCCAATTCCTGTCCTTAACTACCCATAAACCCTGAACCTGATGTATTATGTTTCTTTTCATTCTATACAGTGCGAGTCAAAAAAAAAGAAACCGGACTTTGATAGCTTATAAATCCACAATTACAAACATATATATGTTGATATTCGTATCACATTAAAGCTTGGGAAATTGCCTTTAAAGTGATATATCACACATTTTGAGCACTTTACGCATCATCGAGCAAGATCTTATTATCCAAAGTCATGCAAAAACTACCCGTGTCCAAGTTTGCCGTCGTCTTGTTCTAAACACAACAAAACAAGTTAAGTCCCCCCTAATCAAAATAGCATAACTTTTAAACGAAAAAGTTTTGAGCAAAATAACTTGGCAGGATTGTTTATACACTTATTGAATAACTTATGTGCGAAAATAAAATTGGTCCGTCGAGTCACGCATGAGTGAGCACACATTAAAGGCAAAATGTTCACTTTTTGACTCTTGTGACTTTTGAAAAGTGACAATTTTGCCTTTAATGTGTGCTCACTCATGCATTACATGGCGGATCAATCTTATTTTCACAGAGAAGCTAGCCAATCAGTGTAGGAACAATCCTGCCAAGTTATTTTGCTCAAAACCTTATCGTTGTTACGCTATTTTGAATAGGGGGACTTAGGTTTTTTGTTGTGTTTATCATGAATGAATGCGTCTGTTTACGTTTTTTTCTTCAAATTAACATTTCAAAAATATCATTTGGTTAATCACAACAAAATATCAGGTGGTTGCCAGTTTTGTCATGTTTATCAGGGTGGAAGGGGATCACACACTGTCCTCACATCAGCAACCACACTGTTTGGAGGGAGGGGCCCCTGAATAGGACATGCAGGATGAAGTTATCTTTGACAATCAAACAACAGATGCAACCATTCACAAAACAAGAACACTGCAAACTTGGACACGGTAGTTTTTGCATGCCTTTGGATAATTAGGTCGCGTTCGGTGAAGCGTGGAGTGATCAGAGTGTATGATATATCATTTTAAAGGGAAGTCCTCAAGCTTTAACATGATACCAATATCAACATATATACTTTTGGATTTATGGATTTATAAGCTATAAAAGTCCGGTTTCGTTTTTTTTTACTCGCACTGTATACTGACCATTTACGTCTGTTTAATTCATAAGGATCTTGACCCTTATAAGTGATCAATACAATTTAAGGAACGCGGTCAGGGGTCAGTCTACATGATATAAAGTCTCTAAAAATGAACATGTCTCTTCTCGATATTATGTTTGACCCTCTTTGACAAGAACGCTACAATGTGTCATTTAGTATAAACAAAAGCTCGCTTATGATGTTACTATTAGTAATATCATGATAATAATAATAATAGGTTCGATTTATATAGCGCCTAATATGATACAATATCGCCCCTCAGCGTTTTACACTATTATTACCCCGGCCATATAAACGATATAATGCAATCTCCACTCCCTGGGGGAGTATTCCTTCCTAGCGGCTTATGGGCATTGAAAAGATCCTTCACATAAAGGCTTTCACATCCTTCCGGGTCCCCATGTATACCCCTGGGTAGAGAGCAGCAATTGTGGATACATTGTCTTGCTGAAAGACAAACGCGATGGGCAGGGTTCGAACTCGGGATCTCACGACTGGAAAACGCGCTCTGCCAGACTCTATCAGACTCTACCAGTCTTGCCACACCACATCCCCTCTATATGAAGATGACTATTCGATAAAATTGTCAGATATTAAGATCTCCATTAGATATGAAGGTACTCTAGGAAAACATTTTATCGTAATATTGACTGACTTTATTTACTAATGACTGACCCTAATACCCCCGCCATACCCCCGTCAGACTATGCTACGCTCTCGCGCCGACCTCGCGCCGCTCCTAATCCCCATTCATAAAATTGGAAGCGTGGGGAGGACGTGGGGAGAGCGTGTTGAGGTCGTGTGGAGAGCGGCGTTCATTGTTCGCTATTGTTTAGATCGTACACTTTTCTCGGCCGCTCTGGCGCCGCTCCCGCGGCGACCAAGTTAAATTAGCAAATTGGCAACGCAGTGGGCAATGAATGGGAAGATTATCTCACATGCGTCAATAGATATCCTTCCATGAATAGCTCGATGAACAAAAGAGCAGGACGTAGCTAGCTCGGCGTTCGCTTTGGACATGTTCAAAAACGAACTTGGGGCTTCGGCGCTCTACTCTTTGTTCAGGGGCTATTGTATGTCCATGCATGGGAGGATATCTTTTCACACAAGTGTCATAATCTTCTCATTCATTCCCAAGTTGAACAAAAGACATTCTTGCAGATCTATTCCAGCACTTCTGCTAGTGGACGCTATAGATTGCGAAGTTTGACACGTTTCAACTATAGGTAAAATGATATCACAATTTAAAGGGAGAGATCCACTTTTGCAAGCCAAAATTCAAAAGTTGTGAGGTTATTGTCTTAAATGAAAGGAAATGTCATTTAATAGCATGCCTGAACAAATTAGGGCTTGAAATCTCTTTTTCGTGGAGTTGTAGACCTAAAACTGAATAAACTGAGGGACGTCGGTTAATTAGGTACATACGTATTTTCGGCCGGTGAGTAAGTTCGTACATAGATTTCACGGAGTGCCAGATCGGTATGCATGACCCCTACGTGACCCGCGCTAGCTACGTGACCAGCGCATAAGTACTAATGTGTGAGCGTTTACCAAGCAAAATACCCAAACATCGCTTAAACTGACTACATGTAATTATATATTCTTTCTATTTGAGATCTTTTTCCGTGACATACGTTAACAAATGTCGGCTTCACAATACCTTTACGAGAATTAGTACTATATTGTTGTAATATTATGCTAAATCAGTTGAACTCCTTTATTGACCGATATATAGTTTAAATGGGGGGACGCATTCGTTTTTCATTCGTAGAATCCAAATTAGAGGGCTGTTCGCTCTGATTTTTTTTTTGCGTGTTACATTGATCCCCATCCGTCAACTGAAAGCTGTTCAGACGTTTTGTAAAAGTGGACCTGTCCCTTTAAAATGGCATGTCCGGGCAAAAATAATGTACATTTGGGGGAAACTCAATTTCTGGCTGAAACGTGGCATGGCGGCATACAAATTATATGAGGCTCCAATGAATGGGGACATACGCACACCCTACGTATGCATTATGAACACATATTTCCCGCAAATATATGATTGTTTTGTCCAAAATCTCGGCGACACGTTCCCAACGTCCCCCCTCCCCCCCCCCCCCCCCCCCCAAAAAAAAAAAAAAAAAAAAAAAAAACGGTCGCAAAACAACGATGTTCATACACTGTTTAGAAAACTAACATTATTAATATCTCCGACCCAACCACCTCGGTCCTCGACACCCGCCAACACAACCAGTTGTCTCGGTCTCAATTTGGTGTGGGGAATAGCGTGCATTCCCTCCACCCCACCTCTTAAAACAGATCTACGCCAAGAGCATGCGTAGTGAAACGCACTGAGGGTGTTCAACTACATTCGTACATGGTATTGGATCGCACAGAGCGTGTGGAGGTCGTGTGGAGAGCGTAGAGCAAATGACCTCGTCTCATTGTTATGAGCTATTGTTAAAGATACACCGAGCGTGCACAGTGCATAGCTCGGAAAGCGTGGCCAAAGCGTACGCAGAGCGTGTTCAGGTCGTGGCAAGAGCGGGAACGAGCTACCATTGTGTCACTAATCGCTCGATTTGTCGGCGTTTCCCCTGCGCTTTGAAAAAAATGTTGGTTTTTTTTATAAGTACGAGAACGCAGACAGAGCGTGGCTATAGTGTGACGGCACAGTCACATATAGCGCCGACCTCGCGCCGCTCCTAATCCCCATTCATAAAATTGCTACGCTCCTAATCCCCATTCATAAATTTGGCAGTGGGAGGCGAAGCATTGTCCGAACGATGATTAAATGACGAATGAATGGGAGGATTATCGCACATAGGTGAAAGGATAGCCTCTCATGCATGGACATACAATGGCTCCCTAAACAAAAGAGTAGAACGCCAAAGACTCACGACCGCTTTCGACATGTCCAAAGCTTAAAAAGTGGTCGTGGGTCGGTCGTGGGTCTTTTGCCGACCTACTGTTTTGTTCAGGGAGCCATTGTATGTCCATGCATGAGAGGCTATCCTTTCACCTATGTGCGATAATCCTCCCATTCATTCGTCATTTAATCATCGTTCGGACAATGCTTCGCCTCCCACTGCCAAATTTATGAATGGGGATTAGGAGCGTAGCAATTTTATGAATGGGGATTAGGAGCGGCGCGAGGTCGGCGCTATATGTGACGGGGGTATTACGCACTCACTGAACTAATACGTGAATGATGAATGAATAAATGAATGAATAAATGAATGAATGAATGAATGAATGAATGATTATATGAATGAATGAATGAATGAATGAATGAATGAATGAATGAATGAATGAATGAATGAATGAATGAATGAATGAATGAAAGAATGAATGAATAAATAAATAATAATGAATGAATGAATGAATGAATGAATGAATGAATGAATGAATGAATGAATGAATGAATGAATGAATGAATGAATGAATGAATGAATGAATGAATAAATAAATGAACGGATGAATGAATGAATACTTGAATGAATACATGAATCAATTAATCAATCAATCAATCAATCAATCAATTAATCAATCAATAAATCAATCAATCAATCAATGCATGAATTAATTAATTAATTAATTATTAGATATAGTAGTAAATGAATGAATGCATATACTAGGTGTTTAATTAATATCTCGACTCTTTTCATTGTGAATAATATTTTTTAAAAGTGTGGCATGGATTTTATCCATATTGAAGAAGAAGACGGCTAAAAAGTATAATTTTTTTTGTTGGGCGTGGTCTTGTTGCATAATTCACTCTGAATTTCACACAATTAATCAATATTTCCAAAAGTAGATTTAAAACTTTGGTCTGGAATTGGTTTGGATGTATGGATGTAGTAAATTTGGATTCTGCATATCATAGACAATTCAAACACTCCAAGAGGCATTAAAATTGACCAAATCAGCCTATTTTTATGCAAAGTTTAAAGTGATTCCAATATCATTGGAAGATTCTTGCGAATGATACGTGAGATTTGTATAGAAAATGAATTATGTTTACCTAGTGAAAAAAAAGTAAATTGATGTCTGATTTTATCCCGATCGTTCGCGTAAAGTATCCGAATTCGGATACTACGGATGATTTAGTCTCCGAATTCGGATAGTCTTGACTACAGTCGACGCTTTAAAATTCAATCTTATGTCTCCATAATTAGGGAGACATTTGAAAATCCCAAAACCATTTCATTCTTCCGTTACCATAAGCCAAACAACAAGGTACAATAGAAATGTGAAAGCTCCAAGTGATTTTGGTTGAACTTTTACAAAGTTAAAGGGGTAGTTCAGTTTTGGTAGAGAGGGCGCTGCACAACACATTTTTTTCGTGAGGTAATGAAAAACTGAGTGTCGAATTTGT